>WURT03005955.1:0-16722 GCA_009936505.3 Holothuria glaberrima
AGTCCATATTTATGAACATGGTCATTTTCCATAGCATACAACATTTGTGTGAGCGTCAGCAGCATTGCTGCTCTAGTATTTTGGTTGGAATATGTGCACAGCTTATGTAGGCATAACTGTAGTACTTAATTTACTTCTTTAGACAATGTGAGCCTGTCCCCATAATTTAAGTGATAAATATGAAATGTAGTAAATCTCGACAAATAACGTAAGGGCTCAGGGGTATATAGTGACAGTGCATGGCATGGATTCAAGCCTTACATTAAGCAGACATAGACTGAGAGCCAAAGCTGATAAAAAGTAGCTCTCAGTTGTATGATTTTCTGGCGGAACCTGGAGCAACTATTTCATGACCAGGAATGGCCTTTAGCAATTCTTGATTTATACAAATTGTGATATGTTCAAACAACGAAGCTTTAGCGCTAAAAACAGAATATTGCTGACTCCCGGTTGTCTTATTTTTGAGCGGACCGGGAGCAAACTATAAGGAACCGCGAGGTACAAAGTGCCCGGCGCCTTCTTAATATAAGCCTTGCATGGAATACATGTATGTCTAAACTTTTCAGCACTATCTTTCACACTACTTGGAAATGTTATTATTGCTCTTGTACCTGTGCTCCAATTCCGGCAAAAATTATGTCCATTTGCACATAAAACAGAACCCTCTCAAAAAAATGGCTGTCGTGCCCTGCCATGCAAAAAATATGTGGCCTTGGTGCCCTACCTGATGGCCTTGGTGCCCCCAAAATTCATGAATGACCAAGGCCAAATGGCCGTGCCCTCCTTCAGCCTTAATTCCAGTCCTGTATACATACAGTAGCATGACGTCTAGTAGATTTCCAAGCTTGTTCCTGACAAACGTAAGGAAATCTTCCTGGCGACTGTTGTCACTCTTTAATGAGCATTGGCTGTATGGATGCATGGGTGCATTAAAGTCAAATTGGTATCCAGTCGAAATGGCATGAGTCTAGGGAGAGAATGTCATCCCTTAAGCCCCAAATAGGCCTACGGTTAAATACAATAGTACTCAGTAATATGATATCCTTGCCATTAGTGCTTCAGAGGTTGCTTATTTCAGTATTATTTTAAGAGGCCACTTAACCCTAACCTAACCCCTAAACTGATTTAGGGCCTAACCCTAGCCTTATCCCTAACCAAACCCCAGGTGGGACCCCTGACTAAACCCCATTTTCATAATAGGGTGACGTTCTCTTCTTAGTCTCATGTGTCGAAACGTCCCTGCCTTTTTCCTACCAAAAGGTCTTTTAACCAAAACGTCCCGTGGTGTTATAGCCTAAGCATGACAAAAAAAACATCCCCGTGTATGGTACGTGAAGAATTAGAAAAATTAGAATTGTATCTAGCTTAGAAAAAGTAGAAACAATTTCATATATTAAAAAGTTTCAAGTGTAGGCCTAGGTTAGGCCTAATTGATTTGCAGGAGATACAGTAGGCCTACCATTGCTTGGGTTGTTCAGATACAAAGTAGTTGATTGCTTTTAAGTAATTGTTACATCCCGACATGAAGAAAAGTAATTACAGGCCAAAAAATTGCCCTAGATGTCTCCACGCCAATTTCTCTAAAAAAATGCTGTGGAGATCGCAGCTCTCCACGGCATTTTATGAGATCTCCACAGCATTTTTGAAATTCCCTCACACTGCCACAAGTCATGTCAGCAGCCCAATGCGTTCCATGGGGTACGAATCTACTGTACCATATGCTGCACTGTTCATGTGATGTTCCACAGTGCATTTCATCCAATGTTGAACTCAAACCCAGTGTAAAGGGCTTTTATCAGTACCAAGCTGTTATGCACTTATCAAGTGAGTGACTCACCCCACTAACCCTGGACATGGTCAGTCATTGTCCACAACAGTGTTGACAAAACGAATACAATGACGCACAACTTAGTCACTTCTTTGCCTAAAAACTTACTGTAAAATAGCTCACACCTCAGTCACAAAATTGATGCACAATTTGCAATTTTGACTGACATATACAGTACAGTATATATTGACTGAGAAAATGAGAATGACAATTGGTATCCCTGTCAAAAGTGTAACAATTGATTCACAATGACCCACCCCTTGGCCACAACAGTGATAGACAATTGAGGAAATGTGACTCCCCCCTCTGTCATAAATTGATGGCTGACAATAGTGGTTCAATGACAGACATGTGTGTCATACTGTCATTGGTCAATGACCCACATTTGACCGACAATGCCGGGGGTAGTGGGGTGCATCATTCAATTCATAAGTGCATTATGACAAGGGTGGGGAATGGTAGGGCACAATGCTTTTGTCTGGTGGTAACTGGTAAGTGCCACCCCCCACATATCAATGGAAAGACGATTTAGAGTGGTGCTAATTTCATGTGAACTTGGGTTCACTTTGCATAGACAAAGTCATGAGACTGTATCAGCTTCTAGTAATAGTATAGCCTACAGTTTGTATGGCAAAAGACTTCAAAAATATTTAAGTTGGTTTGACAAGCAAAAACCCTATCTTGACCATTAATAGGCCTAAGTCTGAACACTCATATCAACATCTTAGACAAGATTTGGTAACACTTTGGAACAAAAACATTGGTAAATTATAGACCCTGTAGCTCTACGAATAAGCAGACATCTTCTGCACATGTGTTGTGTTGGTTTAGCATCGTAGTAGGTCTGGATCCATGTATTTTACATGTTAGGCAATGGCAAAACTGCAAAGCCCCTCTTAAGAAATGTGCCTCATGGGGAAAAACCATCCAATTGAAAGTTGTCAATATATTATGCATAATTGTTTGAGAGTCTTTTGAACATGCCAGTAGAATGTTTTTGTCATTTTTGACAAATTTGGTCATGTTTGATACTGCAAAACAATGTATTTTTAAGTGGTACTCTCTGCAGTACAACTTGTATGCAGCAAGCTGTAGATTACTTGTGTAATCTAACCAGGTACTTCAGAGCTAAAATTTCTTCCATTTTTGAGTCAAAACTTCCATTAATGGTTACAGATGGCGAAAATTATTTTTGAAAGAATCTGAATGATTTCGTCATTTTTTGATACGGTTGTAACAGTTTTATCAATATTCTGTGGGGTGCCACCTGTACAAAGTGCATAGATCATACAGTTATCAGCTGGATAGAAAACAATGATAGCTGCATTGCTGTGCATTACCTCGTTTGTTTACGTAAAATTCCAATGTGCACAGGAAAGAAATTTATGTAACATAGACAATGTTTCAGAACATTGGGATAGTGCTTTGAGAATGTAGAGATTGATCAACTGAGAATGTAGAGACTGATCAACGGCAAAAATGTGCCACGTTGCTAGGTATAATCGGCGGCAAAAGCAGCTGCTTCTGCAGCATTTGCCGTGGTTGCCGCAGATTACTTCTTTCCCTGAATTAGCGCCGATGTTATTTCTGCACTACCTACGTACATACGTGTACCGTATGCTTTTTAAGTAGGCCTAACGGTATACTGTGAGTTGTGATTTGTACAGTACATCATTTTCCTTTTCCGTTAAACTTGTTATGTTATGTTCTTCAGTAAACAACAAATAAAAGCATGACAAGGAATGTGAATCTATCTACAAAACTATCATAAAACTATAAATAATTCAACCCAGGGATATTTTGGTGAGGGGACATTTTGACGTGGGGACGTTGTGACATGGGGATGTTTTGACCAATAGTGGGGATGTTTTGACCAATAGCGGGAACGTTTTGGTACGGGGACGTTATGATAAAAGGACGTTTTAATGGGTAAGCGTCAATTTTACCAGCAAGGAATTTTACCTACTGTAAATATCAGCATTACAGAAGGTTACAGTATGCAGATGTTGTATTAAAGATTTTGAGCCAAAGAATGTCAGTTCACATAGGATTCCAATCCTCCAGCAGTCTTGTTATGTCTCAGTTTTTCTGTATTTGTAACAGCAATTTTCCCCAATGCTTTGCAGAATGACGGAAAATTTTTGAAATATTCTTTCGACAAGGAGGGGGGGGTTATAATATTAGAGAAGGGGCGTTTATTAGAGTAAATATGATTTCATGCACTATTTGCCGAAAATCTTCAGGGTAGATGAAGAAAATCACTTGTCTTAACGGCATGAGAATTCACTCAAGTTGGTGTACATCTTACAGTACCTGTTAACTTTGGGCTAGCCTAGGCCTACAGTAAGTTAGACCTAGGCTATATTTTGTATTGCAAACTAGCTTTAGGCCTAGCTTAAGTCAAAACGGCAGCTAGGAACTAGCCTAGGATTCCTTCGGGAGTTGTTGGACAGTCTATGGTTATTTTGTTATAGCTTTTAATACGGTTGCGTTACACTGATGTTTATCTGATATATCTACAGCCACAACTATACAAACGTGACCCTGATGTGTACTGGATCTACGCACAGGAATTCAGACATAGCACAGCACTTTGAAAATGTTAGTGCGTGTTGGGTCTTGCCGGACACGGTCGGGTATTCTCAGACGCTTTACTATTTAAACATTATTAGGACTAAAGATAAAAAAAAACATCAAATAAAATTTTTTTCAATATCTTAATACAAAATTTGATCAAAAAAATATTTGTTTTGGTTTTTTTAATAATCATTTGGTCTTGTCATCCTCCTCCACTACACACGTAGGCATGCGTATGCATACATATTAGTGTGGACATGTATAGCCTATATAGGTTCGCGTAAGTACTGTCTGAAAACACCCAACACAGACAGCACTACTGGGTGGCACAGATTAACTTCATTAAAGTACATATAGCACAGTCTGGTGCATTGTAACGTTTTCATGAACCCTGGTGCTGTCAAAAATACTTTGTCTCTTAACTTGAATTTTTCTACAAAATTTTAAAGCATGCCATTGAAGTTTTCAAAATTTTGCACACTTGGAAATGTGCCAAGGAATTGTCAAAGGGAGAATTATTGCTGCAATTTAATAGGTTCCATTTTCTCAACAACTAGGCGGCTTCTTGTGCTAGAAATGAAACTGTGTGTAGGCCGTACACATACCCTTGATAGGTCTGCCTAGTTAGTAAAACATTCATAATAAGTGTCATTCAGTGACTAGATTATAGGCAACTGTCCAAAAACACCCATCGTCCGAGAATACCGGACTTGACCCTAGGCTATAACATTTTCTGTTGTGGTGTGTTTCCTCTATGTTCTTATTGAGTCTTACTCAAAATATGATTTTTTCTTGCCAAATAGGAAAGAGTTGTGTCTAACTTTTTGCTTCAACTTCTAGTATGATGAACGATCATCATACAACAGGCAATATTTCTAGGCCCTATGTTATGTTGTGAGACCTGTGCAAATCACACCTGTGTTTTGATGACATAGGTATGAACTTTTTATTTACTATTTCACTATCTCATTCGTGGTCCTTATGGGGGCCTTTACACCCAAATTTCTGCAAATTTTGTGACTTACAGGCACTGTATGTGAAATAGCCCAGAAGAAATTACAAAAATTTTGTTTCAAGCTTTGTTCATGATCACATGGAGTCAGAAATCACATGAAAAGAGAGTTATAAATTGTAATCTTTTCACTGATCTGGCAGGTGATCTTCATGCTGCTGCCAAAGGTCCTATCTGCCTAAGCTGCAAGGCTATAATGTATAGACTACCCTACCTCATAATACTAGCACACATTGTTTACTACCAATTAAATTCGGGATATGCCTACAAACTTTTGTGGGCTAGGCTACTCTATACATGTTATTTTCATGAAGTGTGCAATGGAATTTAGACTAGGCCTATCACCTATTGTAGTCTAATCCTAAAATGACAATTTTAACCTAAACCTTCTGTTCCATAGCAACCAACTAAACCCAGAACAGCCTGAAATATTAGCAGGCCCTACACATATGCAACAGGGCAGTTTAAACAGTCATTTACTGTACACATGTTTTCTATGATCAATTTCAGCTGCTTTTACCCAAAGCTGTTTAAAACAATAGGGATACTAACAGGGTTTGAACTTTAGAAAAGGATTTTGAATTGAATATAAGTTATATGAAGTGGTCATCTTTGGTCTGTGCTCAGTAGGCTGTCCAGCAGGAGCAATTTTTTTTCCCACCAGATTATGGGCAAATCATGGCAATGAACCAATCAACTTCTTAGAAATTGGCCATGTCCCTTACTCTGAAATTGCCAGTTTCTCTACATTTTTTGGTAATTCTGATGCCCAGTTATGAAAGAACATGCCAAATATCCTAATTTCAAGTAATCCTAACCTAAGTTCTAACCCTAACCACTATTTTGAAACAATGAAAATTCGATTGGCCCATAACCCAGTGGGAAAAAAAATTAAGCATCCAGCAGTAGCATAGATTAAGAGTTCTCAACCTTTGGAATAGGGACCGAAAACTGGGACATCCTCTGCCCATGGCATGGGGATATATAACTTAATTGGTAGTGTCATGAGTAGAATTGTAGGCGAGATATGTGAATACACACCTGCCTGCTTACCTGCTGAGTATAGCATCGTTTGATTGGGAAGGCTAATCTTGTTGCTGTTTAGAATTCACACCAAAGCTTATATACCGCGTAGTAAGTGTCCCTAAGGTGCTAAAGTGGTTAGAGCATCTGACTTGCAGCCGGAAGGTCAGGGGTTCGAATCCTGGCCGGGTCATACCAAAGACTTAAAAAATGGAACCTGCTGGCATTGTGCTTGGTGCTCAGCATAGGCAATGGAGTAGGGAAAACAAGCCAGTGAGCCACAACTGGAAAAAAAGCAGTGGCCGGCCCGATTTAAACCAGTTGGTTACAAACTGAGCCGTAAAACCTTGTCTAACTAACTAACTAACCTCTAAGGTGCTAAATGTCTTGATTTCCCTTATCAAGTACACAATTATTACGATCTACAGTAATGAATATTACTGAAGTACAGTTACAACAGTTGGAAGGGGTGTGGAGTCCTTCCATAAAAAGGCATGGTACCCAGTGACCACCAAATCTTGAGTGAAGCAATACATACATACAGCTACAGTATTACATATTTTTTGCAGCTGTTTCTAGAGTTGAATGAAACACAATGGCCTCAACCCGAAGTGGAGGTCCCAGTTCGAGGCATTCAACCCCAGAGAAGCCTGAGAAAAATAAGGCTTTTGATCTGAAGAGAAAAGTGCGGTCACAGTACATGCACTTGAAACAGGCGCGAAGACATAAAAGAGCTGAGGAAATTCGGGTAAGGATGTGCTGTATTTATATAGCCATTATATGTTACTAAAAGTGTTCATTCAAACGAAATACACAAGTACAGGTGTATGTTACCTGTGCAAAATTATACACATCCTGTACTGGTACGATTTAATTGGTCCAGTTCCATTTTAACAGGGTACTATAGTTTTGTGCTGAAGTACAGCATACATAAGAAAGATGCAAATTCACTCAAATTAAAATGGTAGATTGTGCAATAATTTGGAATGGCACACTTGCATTCTTTGCAGGCAAATTCATGGCATACAGTATTAACATGTACTGTAACATTTAGAATTTGGTTTGGTGTGGAAACTTACTTGGAATACTTCAGTCAGACAAGGGTTGTTCCTTGCCATCAAATGCCCTACAGGGCGTATAAAATTGTTTTGTAAATATTTAACTACTGTACTTTGCACCTAGTAACCCTCTTCCCCCACACTTCCCTTGTGCATTTGGGAAGGGAGGGGGGATTGAAAGTTACCATTCAAATGACATACATGTAGTTGCCAAAAATGAGGAAATTACATGCAATAGTCATGAAAAATTTTTCGTTTTCACTTCAGCATCCTCCCATATGCTACATATCATAGAGGTGTGAAGTGACCAGTTGCACATGTTTGGACACTTCTGTATTTTAGGATTTAAGAAAGGGTTTCAAAATATGGAGAAAATTTTCTTTAACTTAGAACCCTAGCATAATTCATCATTTATGTAAGATAAGCAACACTTGAAATGGAAGAGATTAAGTCTGCAGTACATTTTTCTTGTGTTTTAAAATTGAGTAATTGTTATTTCCTGATGTTAGAATATATGGAGTAGCAATCGCAGGAAACTGGAGTTTGAGATTGCAGATAAGAATAAAGCGTGGAAGGAGCAGCCATTTCAGTCCATACGCACTACCTCAACATTTGATCAGTTACCTGCGATGAGGAAGGTATGTACATAATCATCAAAGAGAAAAGAATTGAAATGAACAAGACTCATCACCCATTTCATTTTGATATGTTAGAGGCAATAGCAGCTCCAAGAAATTTTGTTGGGTGGGGGGGCAAAGCCAGATCGGTATTCAAGGAGCCTCAGATATCCCCCTCCCCAGTCTGGCAGTATCAATGGTCTGCACCGTATGGTTCACTACGTAGGAGTATGGTGACTGTTTTGTATTTTAACTAGATGTATGTTTTCATTATTTTCTTTTTTTTTTTTGAAGAAGGATGACCACGCTTTGCAAAATTTTCAAACTTTGAAAAGTTTGCAAAGCATGGTCATGCATCTCAGAAAAAAAAATGATCACAAAGCATGGTCATCCATCTCAAAAAAAAAAAAAATAATGATAACATGTCCCAAAGTTTGTTTTTCCTTGGGGGGGGGAGGGCACTTGCCCCCCATGCCTCTATGGGGAGCTGCTAATGGTTAGAGGCAGTCTTTGAAAAAGCATGTTTCGCATCACAAAATGAACATACCCTCTTGCACATGTGGTGCAAATCTAGAAATGTGTAGGGTTATAAAATCATCTGCATTATCAGTAAGGTTGGCCAGGAAATTTTACCTGTGTGGGAAATACCGTCTGGTATTTACGGGTATTTTCCCATCTGGGAGATATCATTCGCAAGTGGGAAATTTTAACCAAATAAATATTCCCTTTTTTTCAACTTGGTTATTTATGCAAAAGTGTTCTGCAAGGCAAAGCACCAAGAAAAGTACAGTAACAAAAACGTAAGGTTGAGTGTAGTGGATCTTCTTTGAAAAGTTTGCATAATGATGGAAACAATGCTGAACACTGCTATCAACTATAGTACACACTTGTTGGAAACATAAATTTGTGTTTCCCAATATTTCCCACCTGGCCAGAAAATATATAAATTCATTAAAATTTCCCGGGAAATATCCAACCTGATGAAGTGTGACCGCAATTATATAAAGAAAAATTGCAAGAGTGTGATGTAACCACAAACACTGACTCAAATATCACAAAAATAGAAAAGTCCTGTACAGAATCAAGTTTCCAAAGCACTTTTTGCTAAGTGAAAAACTCCCTTATACCTTGACAGCCGATTTAAGGGAAACAAGCTTTCTGGTGAGACTTTCATTCAATTCAGTTGTTTGTTTCTCAAGACTGACTAGCTGAAGTTACAGTAGCTAGTTTTCCCCAAAAGGAAACTTGAAGCAAGCAGGTGGGTGATGTCATGGCCTCACGTTGATGATAGGTTAGTTAGTTAGTTAGATGGGGTTTTACGCCTCAACTTATATAACCTCTTGGTTTAATCTAGTGGTGCCGACTGCTCTTTTTTTTCCAGTAGTGGGGCACTGGATTGTTTCCCCTCACTCCATTGCTTATGCGGAGCATCACGCACAACGGCAGTAGGTTCCATTTTTAAAGTCTTTGGTATGACTCCACCTGGGAATCAAACCCGGGCCTCCCGCGTGAGAGACGGATGCTCTACCACTAGAACAAACACATGTTGCACATTGATGATAGGTGTTGACCAGTATTTTGCAACCTATTTTTTGACCTTTGATTCGTTAGGCTTGCTAGTTTGCTATGAGAGTCTATGTTAGGTTTGCAGAATGTCTCTGCATGCACAGGATATACTGTAAATGTTTGTTATATGATTATCTGAATTTTTGGTGTTTTTAAGTTTGATAAACTTGTTAAAGAAACACAAAACTGTGGTCAACTAGTGTTGGTCTGATATCACACTTGCTTGCTTCAAGTTCACTTTGGTGGAGAGTGTGATACAGGTACAACTTCTAGAGAGGCATGTTTTAATTTGCATGTGAGGAGATACTGTACACCAACTAAGAATAAACTTTTTTTTCCAGAGATAGTACTGTAGCTTTTAACTGTCAAATTAACACATACACATACAGCAGTCACTGGATTATAACTTGAGCAAATAGAAACTGGCACACAACCATTCTTAGTTGTTACACTTTCTCATGGTGCAATGAGCCATCTTGCTTATAGTAGAAGTTCACTTGCATTTGGCTAATTCCAGTGTGACTGATGGGACAATTTCGTGGAACTTTTTTTTTTTGAAAAGCTTACAGAAAAAATGTGCATGACTTAGCCAATAAAGTACTGTAAATCAACAAGAACAAGTCATATTTCAATTTAAAAAACACAGACTGAAACAAAATGATTAACTGGCTGTATGGCTGCAGTTTGAACTCAGCGTGACTGACGGGACAAGAAAAACCATCAGTTTTCAGAAAAAGTAGATTCATGCCAAATTCTATCTGTTCTCCAAAGAGATTTTTTGCAAACTCTTCTCAGAATTAATCATTGGTACATAAACAACCAGAGAACATTAAATTCAATATAATAAAATTTACAAAATTCCAGCACTCGGCTCATCGAAATTGTGACTGACGGGACGTGACTGACAGGACATTTTTGTCACATTTTTCTCGGCATATTTGCAAGCCATTTTCAGAGCTTCAAAATGTACATGTTCTTCTTTTAACAGTAGTGAACAATGGAAAACATAAGTTTTAATATCATTTGAATCAAGAAATAACCATAATTACTTCAATGCTTTCTCACCTCAAATTCAGTAGAGGTGTTCAATCTTCACACAAACTTTTCTTTTCACAATATCCTCTTTACTACGCCAAACAGCATCTCTCTCTGGCTCACATTTTTATGGTGTACCACCTTCTGCAAGTTTCAAGCACCATATTTGATACTGGTTATATTTGACATCAAGAATCATACCATAATATGTGACAATGTCATACATCACTTTAACCCATGTTCCAACATTGAGATGATCTTGCACAGGGGGTGGTGGGTGGGGAGGTGTAAAAGCATCGTGCACTGGGACATAACAACTACTTGGTGCTTTGGGGGCTGGTATGGGATCAGAAATAATTCCCTTCTTGAAACTGCACCATGCCTGTGACCAACATGTCCTACTGTAGCACCATCTTCCACACAAGAGCAAAATAAACCACCTGATTGGTTGGAAGTTACAGTAATGCTTGCATACAGCGTAACTTGCACAGTACAGTAGATGTGCATAGGGACAGGGGTAGTGTAACTTGCTCAGTACAGTAAATGTGAAGAGAGACAAGTGAAGCACTAAAAAGGGAATATTTACTGTACTAAGTACGTCATGAACGGTCGAAACAGGTACAATTTGCTTCATTTTGGGATGTAAAATTGAATTGTTTATGTCATATAATGTACTAATATGTTTAAATTGATGTCGTTGTGCACATATTTTCCTCAAATTTTGAACAGAAGTGATAATCATAGAGCAAAAATGCATGTGACTGACGGGACAAAATGTGACTGACTGGACAGATTTTGAAATGAAGTATTTTCTTTATTAAGTATGATTGAACTTTTTTTCTCAGGATTTTGTATGAGTCTAACTTACTAGAAGATAGATTAAGCTTAAAATAAAAAAAGTATATATAAGCACGGAAAATATACAACTTTCTTATGTTTTTTCGTGACTGACGGGACTTTTCAACACCCAAATTTGAAAACTGTAATATACATACACAATGTTCCTACTTGGGTGTAATTTATTTTCTGGACTACAGTTAAGGTGTCAACATTGACAATGAACTATCAATAAATTTCTTTGGTGCTTTTGCACTACATCACTTGGGATCAAGATTTTTCTATAAATTTGGGGTTCTCATAACCCCCTCAGTCTCTCCAACTTCAAATTGCTATAAAAATAAATTGGAATTACAGCAGGTGCAAAGAAAAACTAGTTTCTGACATCTCAGATAGTCTACTTTACAGGAGAAATATAATTGAAAGCATTGGATAAACTTTAAAAATTGATGCAAGTGCAAACATTTCTACGGAATTAGCCATTTGCATTTTCCACCATTTGTGAGTGGAAGTAAATTTGAAGATAGCAGCCTTGCTGTAATAACAATTTTGCCATCAACTCTTCATAAAAAATGAATGGTTAGCATATTAACTTATGTGCAGAACCTTGTGGTTAGAACAGACATATCTGAGGTTCTGTGACCACAAAATAATGTCTGCATTTGGCATGAAACTTATCTGCTTAATGTTACTCCTTTCATTGTTTTAACCTACATTTCTTCCTTTCCAAGAAAAACCTTGCATGACTTAAAGTCTTGTACACTTTTTTGTATCATATTCTACATTTTACATTGGCTGGTAATTAGATGTCCATTATTTAGTCAAAGTTCCACACATGTGGTCAGATGATGGATCTGAATATCTGAAGATAAAAAAGGATGTGTGATTAATCAACAATTTTTAAAGTAATATGAAATTAATACATTTCAAGTATCTTTGCCAAATATATGACTTCCCTTGCATAACATATTCTTATAGGCTATTTTGCATGTTTAATGCAAAGGTTTTAGCACAAAATAATCAAGAGTTTTGTCCATGTGTGCTTAACTTCAGAGTACATTTTCAGAGTTTGCACAAGTAATACATAAAAGAAATTCACACTTTTTAATCTCGAAAGATGACACAGACTATATGCCATTCAAAATCAGGTTTCAATTCTTTCAGTATGTATAGTGGTTTTTCACAGGGGTGTAATGCCTATTGGCTCTAGAGGGAAAAGGGAGGGGGGAATCCTATGCGAAGGGGCACCCAGTCCTAGATACTCTTTTGACACAATTATCCTTTGTGTGCATGGCCATAATGGCTGCACCATACACACCCTTGTTCAGGAGCATTCCAAACCTTTACCACCCCATGTCTCCCACCCCTGGCACCCTGAAACAAAGTTACCACCCACTGTCCCCCACCCCCAGCACCCTGAAACAAAGTTATGCTACTGGCTTTCCAACCATGCCACTGTCCACAATATCTAGAATTTTCACTGTTGCCACTTTATCATCCATCTAGTTTTTACACTTCAACTGTCCTTTGTTAATTTGTATCAAGGGTCCTGTTGTGCATACTGTACGTGTATACTGTATCAACTTAAAGGACAAATCTAGTTTATACCCCAGACAGTTCCAATTCTCCCAACTATGCAACCTGTTGCTCCTCCCATATCTGTATGATGCTCCTCCTTGTGCAGACACAAATCTACTTTTTGCTTAAGGCTATGTCCTGATGGGCATACTATACAAGGCTACTGTATAATGTGTAATCCAAACACTCCCTCTGTTTTGTGTGGAAAGTGAGCTACCCTGCATCTTTGAATTTTCAAACTTTGCTCTCAATCAAAGAGCAGTCACCAACTGAGAATTTTGATACCCCTAGACTAAAATTTACTTTGGGATAACAATTACATGTATGTCTTTAACATACCTTCTGCATATGAGTGGTAACCACCAGCACAATACATACTGTAGCATTACATCAAGATGTCACTGGAAGATAGATCTGTACAACTTTGTTTTCAAATTTTTATGGTTACTGTTTTAATATAGCTGAACAAATTCTCAGCTGGTCATAATGGAGAAGTTTACATGTGATTTTTGGAACAAGTCCCAAATAAGCTGCATCAGTTGCTTTGAAATGTTTTTGGCATTCCTTTATACTGTAAGAAACCCTTGTAATACAGTTATAATGTGGTAGCCTTCACAGGAATGCCAGATTTTCTGTGAGGAAACTGGCCAAATTTTGGCATCAGTATAGCCAAAAAATTGAAAATACAGATTTGTCGGTATTAGCACCCCAGTTGGTAAAAAATTATGATTGTCTGGTTAGAAACCACGCTGATGAGAATTTTAGGCACAAATTAGTTTCCTCTGAAAATTGGGAGAAACATGCATTTTGATGAAATATTGATAGTCAAATTTAAAAATGCAAAAGTAGCACGAAACTGCTGCTTGAGGATAGTTTCAAGCCAACTCCTCAAAATGCAGTATTTTCACATTTAAATTGCCAATATGGCAACACTAATTGTACAACAGTCTCTAAAAGCACTAATAGCCACAGGACGTATATACAGTACAGTACAGTGTCATCTTCGTAATGTTCAGTAAGTGCCTGTACTACTTTAGTATCATACTTTTATGCTTCAGTGCTCTCCTAGAATTTGGACAGTATCCTTATAATTGTGAAAATTGACAGATTCGTGGAATGTTAGAAAGTTGTAATAGATTCTGAACGTAAATCAAATCCAATTTGAGACATTTATAACAACATGCCATGTTTTGATAAACTGTAATCAAGGCTCCATAAAGCCAGGGCTGTCTCCTGAAATGACACACATTGAATATTGAGATTTGGCTTGATATATTATTAACTTAGAAGACCTGAAAAACTCTTGGCCTTTTATTGAACTGAGAGGCACACATTCGTTACAAATGTTTCATGTTTGCGGTATAGTTCCCTCATACACTGAAGGATTGGTTCATTCTTGGAAGTATACATCACAAGGTCTGGGTTGTATGATTTTCATTGTCGTTTGCTGATAAATATGCATATTGATTGAAATACTGTAAACAACTTACAAATTTTGAATCTGTGAGAGGGCATGAGGTGCCCTAGTAAAATGATATCTAGTTTTAATTACAACTTTAACGTGCAGTGCACGTTTCTGAAAATGTTACAAGAAGTATTAAAGTAATAGCAATAGAAAGTAGTAATGATTATAGTACAGATCTACATAGTGTCTTACAGTTCGTAGAACAATCACAAAGCACTTAAAACAAGGCAGTTAGTCTTTGAACAAGTAAGTTTTAAAGTCTCATTTTGAAAGAGTTCACCGATGATGAAGTTAAATATTATAGGATACTGTAGGTTATTCTACTGTATACTCCTAACTCCTGGGCTAGATACAGGAAATGACTGGTCTCTGTACAGTGTTCTCCACTAGCGATTTTGTTCAGGCCTGCTACCCGGAAAAAATCTGAAGAGCATGCATCAGCGCCTAGTCTTAATGTTGCTGCCGGCACAAAATCCTTGGCCGCCTGGACAAAAATATTACTTTCACTGTTTTTGGTAACATTTGAATTGTTCACTTCAAATTTAGCACCACATGTAACACCATTTTGCATCTAGCCCACCTTAGTGTACATGAGCAAAAAGTATTCGAAAGGGGGAGCTCCCCCAGGACGGCAATCGGTGTCATCTGCCAGATCAGAGACAAGCGCCTGGACCAAATTTTAACCTGTGCTGTAGTAGTGAGGTACTGTATAGACAGATGAGGGGCATAAAAAGTTGTAGGCACAAAATAATATTTCAAATCCTGAAGTGCAGAGATGGTACAGGTATGGTGAATTCTTCAGGTGAATTATGATACTGTATCAAAGCCAGTTTTATAAATTTGTGAATAAGGACAATTTGCATCATAATTTCATTTTTCTGTCTGCAATGTCAGTAAACTTTTCTTCCCTTTTCAGTGCTCAATACAACTTGGAGTTACACCGACCTCTTCACAAACAGCTCCGTTGTACACACTGAATGCTGTGGAAGGTGTTCGTACTGTGTATACGTGGGCTCCTTTGCAGCAAAACTTTATGGTGAGTTTTGTGAAACTATTGTTACATTTTTTCATGAGGATATTCTGACAGACAGAAGTTGTTGTCAAGTAACTATATAAGATCATGTGTAAGTACTATCTGTCCTTTCCCATTCTTCCACTCTTAGAAGATTTGTTTTTGCCTTTTAGCCTTAGCAGTTGGGACTTTAGAAAGGTAAGTTTCTGTTTTTTGTCAGTCACCACAGAATCGAACCATGCACTACAGACACATGATGGACAGGTCTGAAACTAAGCAGTCCTTCACATTTAGTTTGGTGTCCCTTCTGGTGATGCAACTCCAGCAGAGGAGTGGTATGGTTTTCCTCATTGACCTAGTGTATTCAGACGCAAAAAATTGTGACATATTTACTTGACTGGTAGATTGAGCATTAGGAATTCATTAAAGTGGTTAAATTCTTTACAAAACCTAAAGGTCTGGTGACATCATAATTGCATACTGTATAGTGGGATTAATTTTCGCGTTTTCCACGACCAAGGAACTAATCGCAAAATTTAAGACCCACAAAAATACTTCTGTTACTCTGTACAAGACTATGCTGGTTGATCCTTACAGGTGCAACTGCGACTTCTTCACTCCGCAGATATTTGCACAAGTTACAGAATCATGAAAAATTGGCCTCGCGGAAATTTCCCACAATTCAGTGATTGGATATTTCATGGAAAGAGCATTAAAAATCTTGATATTAAAGGAATTTTCCAGTGACAAAATTCAGTAAGTTCAAAAAATGCAGAAAATTTTTCTTTTTGGAGGTGAAAACTGCATCTCAATAGCTTGGAGCATTTGGCAGATACAAATTTTCAAAGAAGTGCAATTTTTTCTCAAAATGAAGTGCATTATGGGAAATCTGTGATGTCATCATGGCACTTTTATTTGATATAGAATTGAATTTCTTTATGATATTAATGCTGCTGTAGGGAACATCAAGCAACTTTGTTTGTTATGCCCTACATATGGTGTAGATTTGTGCTAAATCTACATGGAAACATATTCAGACATTCCAAAAGTATCAAATTTCAAGGACAAACAGGACATTCAATTATAAAGAAAAACAAAAGGAATCTGAGGCAAT
>WURT03005976.1:0-16721 GCA_009936505.3 Holothuria glaberrima
CTCGAACCAACAACCAGTCGCTCTACGTGCGACTTGCTCTACCGACTGAGCTAACGAAGCATCTGTCGATAGAACTGGTCAGTTAATTCAAATACCATACGAGACAGTCCCTCCATCATTGCGTCACTAGCATGTCACACCAATACTTCCTTACATTTACACGCTTGGCGGAGCATGCTGCTACCTTTTAAAGTAAAAAAAGTGTTTCAAAATTTGCGTATTTTTAGGAACTACAAAAAAAAATTTGGCATCAGTGAGGGGGCCATGGGGAGTCAACCCCTCCCCTTTGAAAATTTTTGAAAACTTAGGTGTCCTTACATGCAATCTTGTGCCATATATGCTACCTTTTTAATTTGTCTTAAAAAGTTACGTGTTTTTAGAATCTAAAAGTAAAAAGAATTGGCATCCGTGAGGGGGACATGGCCTACCCCTCCCCCCTGTGTACTTCAATGACACAACTGCACAGGGGCGTTCGGGCTTTTCAGATATGGCAACATAAGATTTTAGGAGAAGAGTATTAGAGGGCATGAATTCTTTTATGCATGCATTGACTTTTTGATTACCTTTTAAATCTTTCCGTGTTGGTATGTAACGATATTTCAGGTACTTTACAGAGCAAATTCTTACAGTATTCTCCTTTCACGTATGCGGTGATTTTGTAAGGAATTTTATAACAGTAACCTTGTTTCATCTCTTGATGTGCTGTTTAGTCACTTTTAACTCTTTCAGGCAGTGCATTGCCATGCGCCACAGTCAACGGAGGCTGTCAGGAAATCTGTGCAACAGATGAATACGGAGCTATACAATGTTCGTGCAGCCCAGGAAAATATTTAGCAAATGATAAAGCGACATGTTTAACCTGTGAGTGAAAGCAAGTTTATTTGTATCTTTTCTTTGTAACAAAAGAAAAAACTCTCCGTAAGTATGTTTGTGATTGATGGTAGGCCTAAGAAGAATGAGTTTGCTACATTTAAAAGGTCTCCTAATTACTCCCCGGTAGATCCACCTGAAAATTTTCTAGGGGATACCTTGTTCAATAAAAAAAATTCGCAGTGGTGCTGGGGTGTAAAAATAGGTAAGTTAGGCGGCATTTCTAGTTTTCTGACTGAGGTGTTATCAGGTCTGTCTCCTGTCTTTCTTCAACACAACCTCTGTACAAGGGTGCAGGGCAAAGAGATCCCCATCCCTCCCTGTCTTTTTCAAGGAAAACTTTCACCTTACAGGACCTTTTTTAACATCCATACTGGGGGGCCATGGCCCCCAGTCCCATGCACAGCCCCCAGCCAGCTCATTTGGCCCCCAGTATGGTCCCTTTTTGGGGAAATTTTGTTTTCAAATGTTGAAAATTGACCAATTTTATTTAGACAGGCTAGAAGACAGTACTGAACTATTTCACTCAGGAAGATAAGGATGAGGAAAATAAGGTGATAAATTACTTATAAGCCATGTAAAGTGCAACTTCTGGCAATCTAGACAGTCATTTTTCTGAAAAAATCCTTCGTAGAGTACATGCCGTTCAATGGTGACCTTCCGCTTACTCTCAGTGGCGGCACCAAGGATTGCATTAGGGGAATGTGCCCCCAGTCAGAGCCTTTGCCCCGGCCCTCAGATGCCCCCCACTCAGCTAACATATAGTAGCTTGACAGTAGGAATAGCTTAATATTTTAAAATTATTTGAAGTATTTGTTTAGGAGGATGCATTTTAAACCAAAATAAATCTTTACTGAGATTTTTTTTTTTAATTTTTCATCCAGAAATATGCTACAACATCTGAGCTCCCGGGGCTTCGCCCCCTGGACCCCAACCAGGGGCCCTAAAGCAGGCCCTAGACTCCAACCACTTAATATTATGGTGGCCTGGTGGAGGAATAGCCTTATACACTAAAATTATTGGGCAATTTTGCATTTGATGGACCAAAATTTACCTAATCCGAGACTGTATTTTTCACTCAGAAATATGCTTTAACCTCAGGGCTCCCGGGGGCTTCCCCCCTGGACCCCCACAGGGGCTTTGCCCCTAGACTCCACCTGCTAACCTCGCGCTTCACGGCTGGTTTCGCGCGCAGCGTGAAAAATGGTACCTTTCTTAACATGCCCCCTCCCCCCCAAACTAAAACTTCTTTAAAAAGGCCCTGTCACCTTATGCAGTCAAATGTAGGTGTTGAGTTGTGGTGCCGAGAACAGGACTGAGAGCGATATGCTCAGGCCTGTCTAGTCTGAAATCAACGTATAAGAATTCGAGCTACTTAAAGGGATGCCTGAAATGGACTTTTGGATGGGATGGAAAGTATATTAACATAATTTAGAAGTGGTATACGCTGATTTGTACAGTCTTGTAGTGATGTCATGCAACAAGATGTGGAAGCCTTGTGAGTGTGCGCGCGTGTTTGTATTTTTGTATACATGCCGGCGTGTATATAATGGAGGAACGGGAGGGACAAAACAATATACAATACCATTCGCTTAGGCACCCAACTTTGCATTTAGTTTTGAGCACGTTTTCAATGCAATTGTTGGCAGTTTTCTGTGGATGACATGCAAATAATCAACGTGTAAATGACTCGGTAAACTCTGCAGAGAAGGATAACATTGATTGATCTGATTTTTGTCATATCGTATCTCACTTTGTGTAGAATTCTGTCATTTTGTGGCAAAGGTCAACCAGATCAGTAGCTGTCAAAATTTAGGAAAGTTTTAAACATGATATCTTATGAAAGTATAACTGATACTGGTCAAACTTCTGTGAGTGATATATAACACTGCCTTAAAGCAAGAATCCTATTTTGGCGGCGTAGGTAGAATGTAATTTTGGCACCAGAGGTCAGTGTCTTACAAGCCTGTTAGCAAAATTCGTTAAGGATAAAATATTGGGAGGTGTGTCATAATTGGTGTTTGCAAACATCACATTGAGTACAGTAAAGGGTCATGTAGTTGCTGGTGAAGGTTTATTTTGTGCCCAGAAGTGTGAACCGCTCCGTTATGGTGTAGTGTAATCATAGACCAAACTATTGGGTTCAGTCCATTTTTATTATTAGAGTGATTTTGGCATACAGGTAGAAGTCTAGTGAAATAAGAGTAAAAAAAAATCACAACGTATTTCACATTTTGATTTTGTACACATTATGTTGCTCTTCTCAGTTGTATGAGGTGTCCTGACTCCATTAGTTTCGGTAAACTACTTGTAGTCTGCCTTGCTTAACACCTTACTCATACATGTATGTGATGCCTTGCAAAACTAATTCATCTGAAAATAGTATTAGAAAGATTTATTAAAATCTTTATCGATACTTGTTTAGATATAGGACTAAATTATGAGACAATCACTACACTTCTTTGTGGGGACCTTACTTACAATTCGACCCGGTACAAAAGTATTAGAAATTTATCCTGATTTGGTAATCAATTTTATTATTTTTCATCTGCACTTCATTGTCTCAAACAAGATGAAGCAGTGCAGAACAACATTGCCAGTGATGCGATATATATATATATATATATATATATTAAAAGATATCCAAGTATACAAATATATGCGTATATAACTACACATATATCTCGTGCTCTTGTTATGTCATCCTTGTGTACTACACTAGTTATCATCGTCTATATATATATATATATATATATATATATATATCATTAGACATTCCCTAAAAGAAACGGATAAGATCAATGGCTAATTGGTTGAAGTATGTGATGTACCTAGTAGGTACAATACCATGCAGGACATCGTGCACAGCTTGATGCAGGCTTTAAGTGGTGTGAAAGTGACGAGATCCATCATGAAATGAATCGGGGCTATCTCTTGTAATCGCGATTGATAAACCATTATTCCATAAATTTCTAATCCACTTCTGAGTGGTGCCTTAAGAATAAAGTTGTCATTTTGAAGAAGTGTATTGCGGATCCCGATTGGATAATGTGAGCTCGCCTAGATAAAGTACAAATCTAATAAGCCTATTTTTAAATTAACTTTATCTACAAGTTCTACTGTTTTTTATATCTGTATCACACAGCTTCTTCAACGACATCGTCTACGGCTGCGTCAACAACGACCGTGAAATCCATTATCAGTACGAAGGGTACACCTGGTAGGCAGCTAGGTTTCTGTGCGTGTATGCGAGTGTGAAACGACCGTGCATATTTGTTGCAGACTTTGTAAAGTTTGTTAATGGAATAGTTACACAATGATCTATGCCTGCAAGTGCAATTAAAACTAAGGACTCTCATGCTGGAATTAGGGAAAAGTCAATGGTGCCCCTGTCTCTATATCAGATTGGAACAGGCTATGACGTCACGCATATAGGCAGAGACCCTCGGCTCCCTTTCGTAAATACTTTAATTTTGGAGAAGCTAGAAAGCGAAAAAACTTCCTGTTTTAGCAATTTTTCATTGATCATGAATTATTCTCCCAAGCTGCCTAAAGTTTTGCAAGTGTCAAGCGACGACGCGAAATTAAGTCCAACATTGTCAGTCTGAGTATGAGCTGCCTGCTAGCTACGTGCAGTGTACGACTATGATGTACACATGAGTACAGCTAGTACGGTTTGTACGTATATCATATCTGCATATAAGCTTTGTTAAGTTTAAAACACTGAGGCTGTCACATTTATTCGAGAAAATTTATTTTTCCTTTTCCAATGAGCAAGTTTTTGGATTATTTCTCGAGCGAACTCATATCTGAAACGTGGTTTACGTTCAATGTCCTTTGACCAATTGGAAGGATATAGACAGTTCTACTGAAATTATAACATTCTAACTTGGTGACGTCCGACCTTTAACGTATGGCTTACAACGTTGTTGGAAAGCATTAGGATACGTTAGACCGAGCCTAACTAGCGTTACGTTGTTTTCAAACGCTGAGTTAGTAAGTTGAGTAACGCTACAGTCCGAAGACAAACTGTAACAGACACTTGCCCTGAGATTGTCGTTTCATTTGAAAGCAATCGGATATGTCTCGATTTTGCGATACGGAGGGGTTTCTAACTTTAAGATAGGCTATGATCTTAAATTTGATGTGCATTTGTGCCCTGGAAATATGATTGAAAACTTCTGTCTTCCTATCGAAACCGAGTGGCTTAGGCCCTAGATAAGAACAGCTTTAGGCATAACGTTGCGTTGAAAGTCGCACCTGGTATTCTTTGGATGGTTTTTGGTGCTTTCTTTAAACTTAACTGCATAGGTGATACATGTTTGCCAAGGGTCTTTGTAACGGAACCAATTATTCAGATCGCCTTTACCAGTGAATGGTTTAGGTCTCAGGAAATCAGGATCATTATAAGGGCTACTCTCTGTAAGCTCTCTTATGAATGTTGACATCATTATCATATCACATAGATCAAAACTGACATCAAAATTTGGCAAATAACTCATTTTCAACTGTATTGATTGCCTGCGGTTATCAACAATGTACCAAAACGAGCAGATGAAGTTTTGACACAAAAAGACTAGGACTGGAGTAGGAGCGTACTCACGGTGATATTCCCCCTCTGATAACTTCCTCTTGAAAAGCCAGGAATATCGCCTATGGGAGCTAATTAGTTGCCTAAACATGCATGAATCATTATGCTACTGTCAGTCTAGGCATTTGCTATCAATGAAGTTATAGGAACAAGAAAATTGCAGTTAAGCTTTAGTAACATTGTACCTGTTATACCTTTACTAGATCATGGCTGTGCTTAGAAAATTACAGTTCAAACATGTTGATCGCACAGTTGCTCCATACACCCTATGTCTCTATACTGGATTCGAACATGGGTAACTGACCAATCAGAGGTCAGCATTATCAAGAAGTATTTATGAACGGCAAATATCGTATGCAAACTTCCCGTAAAATGTTTTCCCTTCAGTTTCCAGTGTTTAATAATATATGCTATTCGCTATGCAATAGGTATTGGCCGAGTCAGTTTAGAGGTCTTAACGTGACGTCATTGTTTTTCACTGGAGGCAAACATCTACACGTGTGGAAGCTAATGTAAGTTCATAGTCATACTGATACCCAATAAATGTACTATATGATGCCACACATTGAAGGGGTTATTGGAAGACCCCATGACACATAACTTTATTTGTCATTGCCGTAGATCGATAACACTACCGATAACAAACGCTAGGAGTCGGCTGCTCAAAATTGAAATTGGCTTGTAAGACTAGCAAATTTCTTTGGTGCAGATAAACTTCAACATTTAAAATGTTTCATCTTTACCAGTGATCGAAGATATTCGCCTCGTCAATGGATACTCTCACAATACTGGCCGCGTGGAAGTTTACGTGAACGGTGAATGGGGCACTGTATGCCACGACAAATGGGAGCGAGAAGACGCAGAGGTAGCTTGTAGATGGCTTGGATACACAGGGGCAGACGCGGCCACGAGAAATGCATTTTTCGGAGAAGGTACTGGGCCAATCTGGTTGGACAATGTGCGTTGCAATGGTGACGAGGAAACACTTAGAGAATGTAGAATGAGACCGATTGGAGAACATAACTGTGGACATGACGAAGACGCCGGAGTTGCATGTACTATAATCCCAACGCCTTTTGGACCAAGACCGGGTAAGAATAGTTACGAGGAACCAAGGTAATGGAATAAATGCTACTGAACAATTGCGTATTCATGTCTATAGATATGCAAAAACTTGAACAATAGATTTTTGTACAGAAAGTAAGAGCAAAATGGCCTAATCAAAAATTTCACACAACCCACCCCACACGAAGGCGTTCTTGCAGACAGATAGGCTTGTGGAGTTGGGTACATCCTTTTTTCCGAATATGAGAAAGATGTTAGGATATGTAATGGCTTGGCACCGAGATCACTGCGTTGCTTGTCGCTATGTTTGTTCCGAGTCGGCGTACAGACCGTCAGACATTTCGGCAGACCACACTTCCCCTCCCCACTTTTAAAAATAGATAAAAGAGTGATCATTTCCAATGAAAATACCCGTAACCCTCCCTTTCCAGTCAAAACTTTTATGTTTTAACAGATTTTCTTTGAGCTGTCAAGTAACCTTCAAGAATCTATCTATTCTTGGTTTGCAAGTATGCCTTTCATTTCTTGTCCCTTGAAATGGACACGTTTAAAGGTGGGGTATGGCCATATGTCTGGACGCTAGTAAATGATTTACACACAAGTTCTTCCAAAGCTAATGGCATATTTTCATTACAAAAATTGCCTGACTGAGGCCACTTTCTCTGTACATACATGTTACATGTCAGGATTCCATTTCTTTCCAGGTAACGATTACAGGGACGATCTCCGATGTAGAGGGGGTTTCAGTGCGCCAAATTTCGAGCAAGCACGTTGTAACAGAAACGGAACATACCCGTGTTGCTCCCCAGACTTCTGGTGTGGTAACACGCCAGAGTACTGTGAGTGCGAAGGATGCGTGGACTATCGAGACTCATGTAAGTTTGTTTCTTTTGTGGCAGAAGTACCAATATTTTTCACTGAATCAAGTTCACTGCAGCCTATGTCTTATTAGCTGTTGTAACCAACTGGATTAAATAACATTGAAAACGCGTCTATTTGTTGGATGATCTGGCAACTTTTAATGCAGATTGATCATGTCTTGCTTCAAGTGGAACGACTGGTGTAGGGAAAGTGGACGTTGGAGCCCGCAGTCAGGTGAGGAGGGGTATAACTACAATAATCGTCAGTTTGAAGTTTAAAGTCAGGAAGGTATGACTAGCTGAATGGCCACATTTACTGTAGCAAATGCAAAATATGTTTGAGCCTAAGGGTGGCAGGAGCCCCTTCCCATTCAAGGAGCCTTCTAAGGGTCCCTCAAAGATTTATTTCAACATCAAATCTTTCGTTACAGACAAGTAGAGCAATCCTATCTACAATCAGTAAGGTGTACGAGTCTGTCCTAATGTGCACTTAGTAACACCAACTGAAGATAACTCTGTTAACTTGGTAAATACTGGCGGCCTTTACTTAAAGGAATCGTCATATTTGTCATTATACCTTCTAATTTTCTTACAGGAAATGGAAGGTCTCTGTCCGAGATGCTTTTTAAAAAGGGCAAAGACAGTCTAGTCATCTATTTGATTATTTTTTTCTGGTTTTAAACTAAATGACAATGTTTTTGTTTCGTAAAGTGTTAAATTCGTGTTGGGTTCCTGCTTGGTTCAACTTTTGTAAGCAACATTCTTATTGAAATAAAGAAGATTCGAATGAACTTGTTTAAAATAAATTTCGAAGGACTAATGAGATTCTTTGAACATATAGCATAAATAGTCATATAAAAATTAGTCGTGCTTGTTTCTCCGTCGTTTCATTTAATGATGTATACTAATTTTTTTCTCAGTTACAACCTACAGTCATTCAGACTGAATTACCAGGAACTAATACTATACCTGTAGCTGACGGGTAGCCTGTGTTCCGCAAACAAAGGTTTTGGGCCTTTCGAATTGCAAGAAACTTCAGACCTTAGAAAGGATAATTGAATTTCCTTTAGTTTTGGACATTTGATTGTCAGGTCTCTTCGTTCTTATTTTAAGCGTCTGTTGCCGTGCTCTTCCTGGTTGATCTGGCCCTTTCAAACACATTTTACCCTAAAACAAAAAAGACTCTTTCAGTCAGTGCTTTAAAGTGAACTGAGATCCAAGCTTCAATCGAGATTATCTTGTAAACAATTCTCAAAAAAATATTTAAATTACGGTATCTGATGTCTTTGTCACCCAAAGATATCCAAGCGTCATCTGCATTAAATATTGTACCAGTCTAAAACATTTGTTACTGTTAAGACAAAAATGTTGATAAGTCGGTAGCAAAGTGAAAACGTAATTTCTGGGGAGATTGTTAACCGAAATTAACCGAGATGGGAGTTAAAGTGAAAAATACATTAGAGCATTTTTGAATGACGGGTGGCATAGCAAAGTTAGCGTATAAATAAATAAAATAAGAGGTTCGTTGCATTGTAATCCTGACAACGTGGCGTCACTAATCTAGTGGTAATTTGTGATTGTGATGAATTATTTCCACGAACAAAGCAAGATCACCAGGGGAAACAAACGTAGTTTTGAAGCGCCTTTAACCTTCTACCTTCTATAATTTTATGCATGTAGCTGAATGAATACAAGTTTTCTTTCTCTACAGCCGTCAAAGATATTCGTCTAAGCCCATTTCCACACGCCGGTAAAGTTGAAGTGTTTATCTTTGGGGAGTGGGGAAGCGTATGTAACGACTACTGGGACATAGAAGACGCCAACGTTGCCTGCAGGATGCTAGGATATTCAGGGGCTGACGAAATAAAAAGGGGCGATTACTATGGAGAAGGGTACGATCCTGTCTTGATGGATGACGTACATTGTAAAGGTGACGAAGAATCTTTGAGCGACTGTCCTCGAAACGAGCCGGGGTACCACGACTGCGATCACCGGTACGAAGCAGCTTCTGTCGTGTGTACTTTACAGCCCAGTACAACGCTCCCGCCACCTACAACAGAGGGTATGTAGTTAAATTTTTAAAACGAATCTTCGACAGATTTTTTTCACTTTTCCGGAAGGAATGTTGACCATTTGAGGTACCACAGAGGTATACCAGGATAGTATTGCTTGCTTAATCCTGACATCCAGATATGCTTAAGCTTTGGCATCTTCTCAGAAATCTCAGAAATAAGGCAGACATGTTTATTACATTACGGTTGCAATTCCTGCCGATATCTTTTTTAGCTTTTTCATAGCCTTCTTGTAATTTATGTGTCTGAATATGAATCCCCCACAAACTTGTACTTTATTCTTGTTAGTAAAAAAAAATTATCCCGTCCAGTAATAGCGTATAATTTTTCATTTTTATACAATGATTTTCTGTACTGCAGAAAACGAAGATATGAAGTAAAGAGCAACCGAGCTGAGCTGCAATAAACATCATAATCGTACTAGAAGGTCATAGAAAGATTGAAGGCTCTCTAATCTCAACCCAGGCAGTAACAATTCTCCCGACTTCTAGCCCCTCTTCCAATTTAAACCTAACATCGCCCCTGTCCAGTACATCTTTAAGACAGGGCTACAGTAGCCTGTACTGAATCTAAGTTGCTTGAGGCAATATTTTCAAACCGGGCAGGTGTAATTAATGAAATTTGAGAAATTCAACAGCCCGACTCAACAGTTACACGTTCATCTTTTGTCGTTGTTTCATTGTTGAGTTATTTTTATTTTATTTTTTATTTTTTTTTATAATTCCTCATCATATGGCTAGCTTTCGTCGCGTCACATTCATCTCACTTTCGTTAAATTGAACTGGCTTCGCAGTACAGATGTGATCGTCGTCGTGGAGAAACTTCACTGCCCCAAATAGACAAGTTGCCAAATGCGACCCCAGTGGTCACTATACCCATGCTGTTCTAATTAAAACTGGTGTGGAGTCACCAGTGATCATTGCGAGTGCGGTAAATTACAAATTTAATAAGGATAGAACTCTTACCAATTTTTTTTTCAGGAGGAGGAACTGAACAGTCATCAACGTCCTCTATTTGCGAACCCCTCCGGTCTTCCCTCTGCCAGGGTATGCCCTACAACCTGACATCACTTCCAAGTGGGAATTCGTCACAAGAGGATGCAGAGCAAATTCTAAGCTTGACATTCCAACTTGTTATTCCCTTGGGTTGCCCCGCAGGCTTCTTCCAGTTCATGTGTTTGCAGTCTATGCCACCTTGTGCCAGCACTGGTATCCCAACTATTCCGTGTAAAGAGTTGTGTGAGAGTGGAGTCAAATTATGTTATGAAATGCTAGAAGCTTCAGGTGTCCCCATTCCTCCTCTAGACTTGGATTGCTCATTATTTCCATCAGAAGGGACCGGGTTGTGTTTTGCTGAAGATCCATCCGGATTACCCTATGAGGGTGAGTCGAACATCTCTTTTCGGGAAAATTTAATTTTGCTTGAATTTTCATGATTATTTTTTTGGACTTAGTGGACGACTGTTGACAAAAACTAATATAATACCTCTACAAAGAGCATTTTCTTATTCAGTCATTTTCGACAGATATGGATAATCCCAGGGTACCAAGAAAAAGTCACAAAAGTGGGCGTTGTTTTAATGTTACACAAGAAGAAGGTTTTAAGAACCAAAACGTAACTAAGCCAGGAGTCTGATATAATTTTGTGTTGGCCGCTGGATCTTTCCTGATATATCTTTTTTCAATCGGTATATACAGCTTAAACTGGAATATGTGGGCTTTGAAATGTTGGACTACTGGCAGAATTGCATACGTATGTGGATATCTAATTGTATTTTAAAATAAAAGAAGGAGCGAATATTTATTTTCCAATTTCGCCTGAAAAAACAACATGATGTTTTTGCGTGCATGTATCTAAGCAAGCCAACACACGACGAGGGTTCTGATGGCACCTGTGCATGCTAAATATTTCCCAACAGACTCATTCATGTTTAAAAACAAATGATGCCACAACTGCGTGGCTGAAGACTTGATAAGGCGCACTTACGCTGGCGTCACAAAGAAAAGTACATTCTAATTAGTCAACGTTCTCCGTCCAACCGCGCTAGCTTTTATTCGGGCAAAATGTCACACATATGTTTTTTTCACATGCTCTACGCCAGCAAATGCCACACAGTATCGTGACCGTGAAATGGTCTAATAGTGAGTGTAAAAATGTTATATTTGGCATGAGTGTGTAACACTAGATGTAATCATTACTTCGACTTTCCATCTGCATATTCACGAATTGGTGCACGAATATGACCTAAACAGTATTGTGCATGATTTTATTAGTGGATGCAAGGACGGTACACTTCTTTGCTATCAGTTAATCATCTTATAAATTTTCATGAGGAGTCGTGGTTATAAAAGGTAATGGTAGAAAAACTTAGGAAGAAGGGTGGCCATAATCTGAAGTTTTACCTTGCTGCTTTTGTTGCTTTAGTCATTTACACTATTAAATGTGTGGGGATTAATGTTAAACATCTTAAAATACTACACATGAAAGGTACGTGAATACGCTTCATTCGTAGTATGAGTATGTATTAGCAAGATATATTTGCATTATTATGGTCCAATTTACCAGCTTTGTGTAAGCTGTTTCAGACATTATCCCAGCTTGCCTGGCTGTTCAAGCACTAACGCAGACCTGTCGAATGGCTTCTAATTGAGTCTTGGGTCCTTCTGGTCTAGCTGCCTCTAGAATTAGGTTCGCCTGGGGCGGGAGATAGCTACGAGATGTTTTCTAAAAGGGTCATCTCAGCAAATATTCTTGAAACGTGATACCATATGTATAGAATCCTGTGGTCTTAAGAGTATTTTGAATGATTGTGCTAGTTGATATGGTGCTAGTACTTGTTTTGGTATGAAGTTACTATCTGCCTCACAATCATAAGATTGTTGAAAAACTTTAAACAAGCAAACTGTATTTATAGTCTTGTGAGCATCAAATTTTGTGAGTAAATTTGTCATATTCTGAAGTGAAACGTTATTACGTCTGCTGCCATGATCATTCATAAAAATAGTGATGATGTGGCTGAATGTAAAATGTATTTATATTGGCCACTTCTCCTTACATTCATATTTCGTATGAACGTGATTAAAAGCAGTAGAAGTAATTTTTCTGTGTCATCAGAAGTCAAATCAGTATTTGGCCTTTTTCGTCTGAGCTATTTGAACGAGACAGTAAAATGTTTAAATGATGAAATGGGACTTTACTATCTCAATTGAATTCGATTCTCTAGTAGAAGCACTAGTTGTTGTTGTTGATGTTGTACCTTAAATTATCCCTCTGTTTGTATTGCAAACCGTAGTAGGAATATTTGTTGGTGTTACAATTAAGTAGGGTGATAATGCGGGATAGATGCGCATGGCTGGTTGTAAGGATACGAGTCACGGTTGGATCAAGTGCGCTTTTTAGTCCTTTTAAAGTTTTTAAAGGTTTAAGTTGAACCTTGTTGACGCGATGTAAATTGTGTCGCAGTATTCGTATTTGAAACTTTGTTCATACCAAAACCGTTGAGATCACAGGAGATCATTTTCCCTCCATAATAGGGCTTTTCCCTTTAATATTTGGTATCGATGTTTATATATTAATGCTAATTTTGTTATTACTTTATTCGAGCAAAAAATTTGTTCATGAGTAATCGAAGTGATGTCAAGTCAAAGAATATTGCCCAAAACTGACTTTTACAAGTTGGTTGAACGCACATGAGAAATACGAGTAGTGAAATGTGGCGGTTGAATCCCCTACTTTTTGATTCCTTGCCGAAGGCAAACGGAATCTATGCAATCACGTGGGCGATTGTGTGTACGGGTGCTTGTACGGATGTGTTTATAGACGTGTGTATGTGTTTGCGTTTGTGACGCTTGGCTTATAAACACGATATCTCAAGATAGCAATGATGGATAATTTTCATACTTGGTGTATAGAATTATTATGTTAAGAGAAAGATCCCAGTTGTTTTTGGTGAAGGTAAAAGGTTATGTAAGGTCTCTAGAGGTCAAAAACTCACAACCTTGTAAGCACGATATCTCTTAGTAGAAAGCATGGATGTTTTTCTTACTTGGCATGTGGCTCTGTTATACTAAAGTCAAAAGATAAACCCTATTGATTTTGGTAAAGATCAAATATTATCTGAGGTCACCGGAGGTGAAAATACGAAATTCTTAAAAGTTGTTTGTGAATATGATATTTCAGGATAGCAATGATGGACAATCTTCATACTTGGTATATAACTTCATCAAATTGTAAGAAAGAACCCTATTGTTTTTAGTGAAGCTCAAAGGTTATTTGAAATCACCAGAGATCAAACTGCAAAAACTTTGAAAAAAAACACGATATTTGAAGGCAGGGCGGATGATGCATCCTTTGCATATTAGGTGTATAGATGTGTAACTATAAGAGAGAGACAACCCTTCGGCTTTGTTGGAGGTCGAAGGTCATCTGAGGTCATCAGAGGTGAAACTATGAGAACCTCGTAAACTAAATAGACTATGGGTGGTACCTCCAAATCATGCCCTGCGTTTGCTTACAAACGAAAAGTTAAGGTTGAATTTTGTACCATTCCAAAGATAAAATTATAGAGAAAAAAATTTATTTTATCACAAGCATTGCTATTACAGTAATGATTCTTATTTGAATTATCTAATGAAGAACACGTGTAAAGGTTACCGTGGCTTTAGGATGATTAGAAATACTCTATGCTGACGATTTGTTTGATGGCGTAGAGATTAGAGCTCAATGTTTCACGTAGACGGTCCCAGGTACGTTTCCCTCCTAAGACATGTTCTTTTTTTCATTTTTGTTGTTCACTTTTTAGTAGGGTTTAACGGTCATATTAGGTCAGCAAAGGTCAAGATGTGAAAACATCGTAAAAAATTAAACTTCAAGAAGTGTAAATTTGCAGGATGAACTGAGTCAGTGCAACAAATCACTCCCTTCCATGAAGGGATCACTTAGTCTTCGGGCTTTTGGTTTTGTTTGTAATATTTCAAACACATACTTCATGAAACAAAGTTATATCGGTGATAAGTGTCTCAGACTGTCCTCTTTCGTCAGCTATAAACCTGTTTCTGTAATGAGATGATATGAAGCAGATGTTGTTGGAGTTACAATTGTCTCTTTATTCCATTGTAGATACAGGGGCAGATTGTGAACAAATCACCATACCGCTTTGCCAGGACTTACCTTACAATTTAACTCGGCTACCAAACACATTGGGTCACGAAGACCAATTGTCCTACGTTCTCATTTGAAAGTAAATTAGACCTCCTGTCTTTTGTCAATCTCTTTGTCATGCAGTCTCCTCCTTTGACCTACCCTTCCACTAATTTTGGCCTTCTCTTTATGAACCATCAATGTTTCTATTATCGTTGAAAAAATGTGCCTTCCTGTGTAATGGTGTTCAAACGGTTATGAAGGCATTTTTATACATAGTGGTCAGGAAGTTGTAGCGCTTATCCCATTTAGTTGTGAAGTGCTTTAGTCTGGTGGTAAGTGTTTAAACGTTGTAAACCAGATACCGTGTGATGGAAACATTACACACTTTAAAGCATGTACCCTACCCATATTTACCATACGGTACCTTACAATGATTAAGGAAATTCACGTTAAGTGAAAGTGGAAGGCCACCTGAGGTCAACAGGACTCAAAAACTAAAAATCTTGAAAAATGATGTCTCCAAAAGAGTGATTACACCAGTATCTCAAGGGAGTTAACAGTTAGAAACGTCATTTTGTTGAGTTTGGATGCCTTATATTGAGCAGAAAAATTCTGTGTCTCTATTTTAACCAAAGATCACCTCAAGTCACCATAAGCAGATATGTCAGAAATTGAAAAAACAAAACTTCTAAAAATGATGAGTCATTAATGTATGTGCATGTCTTCCATCAAGTAAATTAACAGGGACCTGTCGCAAAAAAAGTCCTTGAACCCCCTTTGCAAATACGAATTCTGTTTTCTTTAAATAATTCACTTGGCAGGATGACTTTCTGATTCACCTGTTCTATTCTGTTTGAGTTGTTTTTAAGTTGCTTGTGCATGTTATAAATGGGATTGTTTTTCTCGATGTTATTCCGCTTCATGACCATGGACGTGATTGAAAGAACATTGACAGTAGTCTAGTTACCAATGGAATTCAATTATTCATTGACTGAAAGACACTTCTCCTTTCACAACTGTTCAATGCGAACGCAGTTGTCCTCGGAAAGACCATAGATAGTTTCCCAGTATTGGCTCCTTCCAAAAACTTGAAGACAACCATTCCAATAGCAGATTGAAATGAAATATTTAAATGTATCCCTATTTGCATCGTAGATCCAGGTCAAGATTATAGAGCAGACTACAGGTGTGGAGGTGACTATTTGGCCCCAAACGGAGAAGTCGCTAGATGTAAAAAGGATGGTCAGTATCCATGTTGTTCCCCTGAAAAGTGGTGCGGAATCACTTCAAATCACTGTGATTGTTATGGATGCATCGACTACAGATATCACGGTAGGCCTTCTTTCATTCAGATGACCTCCTAGATAATTTCATTCCATAGATTGGGGTACGAATCGTTTTGAACATTGCATTTTGTCATTTTCATAGGGTTTTACTTACATTATCTATACATGTTCAGGCTAAGTACCATCGACGCTCCACCTTCTACACATACATACATTCTTCATACCTGGTGAGATAATGTACCATCTCACTCGGCCCTCCTACAATTACACACTGTGGTACACTGTATTTCAATGCAGAATCCTGGTTTTTTATGCCATAGAGATCTATGCTAGTATACAGCATGATGAAAGAGGTTGTCGATTTCGTCAGTTTTCACGGTTGATCACGTGAGTTTAAATGATCACGCAAAGAATGTCGTGTCATTATAAACCGACTTCTTGATGACACTTTCCTTATTATGCCACAACCACATGACTCCAGCATTTTATCCGTTGTTAGCACACCAAACATTGTTTTACATTAGAAGGACCAGTACCAGACGTTTCATTGACAAAAATATAACGTTTAAAAGGAAAATGCAATACCCCCAATATGTAATAGTGTACCCTGGTACACTAGTTCAGGAATGGTTCCTATCAATCATGTGACAATATTTTTGTTACTTATTTCCTAGTGTATACAAAATAACTCATTAGTTTACCCTCAATATTCAATGATTTCACACAGGAACATTATGAAAATACTTGTGAGAGACTGTGAGTTAGAGTTAGAGTTAGATGAGGTTTTACGGCCCAGTTTTTAACCAATTGGTTTAAGTCGAGCCGGCCACGGCCT
>WURT03006009.1:0-16716 GCA_009936505.3 Holothuria glaberrima
AAAGCCGAAAATTTGTGGTACGCTCCGCGCCAACTGATGGTGGCGCTCCGCTTAGAAACATATATTAACATTTTTCAAAGATTGATTTTTTCTTTTTTTTTTGTTTGCATTAATTGAGAAATTGCAGACATGAGATCCATATTTCAAGGCTGGGTGAAGGCAGCTTAAAACGTTCGGGAAGTGCCGTTTCGGGCCATCTGAGGGGTTTGTAAAGCCAAAAATTTTTTTGAACGCTCCGCGCCAACTGATGGTGGCGCTCCGCTTAGATAGTCCTATAGTATCAGCTATAGTCTCAGCTAAGTCTGCCCCACCAGTCGTACCCTCCGCCCCTGCCCTCCCCCCGATTGAAAAGTCTGGCTACGCCACTGGGCCATTGCAACAAGACAGTTGCCAAGGTTCCACTTCAAAGTAAATTCCCCAACTTGAATTACCCATTCAGTCTCTGTGCTTGTTATCTGAAATGAGACGTGTATAATCAAAATGGTCATTTTGTTTTATCCTTTACCTTTTAGAGTCAGGAAATGAAACGATTTGATGAAGCAGATAAAGAGGCAGAAATGACTGGGGGAGAGGTTGATCTTGGAGACTATAACATCGATGAAAAGGCTGATTCTGATATTGGTATGGAATAAAAACTGCAGCAGTTAGCAAAAAGAAAAGTACCAAACGACCACTATTTCTCTTAATGGACTCTAAGAAGCAAGCCAAGATCAAGAGAAGAAAAGAGAAGTTAAAGAAAGTCAAATGTTTAAGAATGCTGTATGACCTATGGAAACTGTTGTTGTCACTCAGTCACGCCCATCTACAGCGCAAGACGCAGATGACATATTTGGGTAATATATTGTATCAGACCTCTGTCACAGGTGTGTTTCGGGAGATTGAGAATATTTTACTTTGCACCTTGTACTTTACCTTTTAAATATTCATTGTCTTTTCAGAGTTAAGGAGTGTGAGGGCATACCTGCCCCGCTCGACATATTTCTTCTACTTTAACAACAGAACGGGCGGGATGAATTATATTGGAAAAGTTAGTTGCCATAAGATCTTGAAACGTGTCTGTGAGGGAAACTGGTCGTCGTGTAGCCGCTGGTGGCCGCTGAGGACTTTTGAGGGCCGTTGAGGGCTTTAAACCTTAGGCTCATGGTCGGACTGTATTTTTATAAGTAGTTTACGAGGTAAACTTGTTTCGTCGTCCCTCACTGAGCGTCCAATTTAGGGTCTCTACAGAGAAAAGCAGTTGTATCTTAATTTTTTTCACCCGTAAACTGTGAGGGTCCCTGTTAAAATATTAAGGTCGGGATATGTACAGTATAAGGTACTGATATTTGTATGATTTAAAGGTGGAAAGTGAATATAGTATCGCTTGTGTGAAGCGTTAAGAGAATTTGTTACTCAAGTATGATTGAGTGTTTGAATAGGTTTGTGTCGGGGACACGACAACCCCCCCCCCCTTTCTTTACCGTAAGAAAGCTTTGTCAGGGGAAATGAGGGCCCCTTGGGAGAGGAATCGTTGTCTATCTATTGAATACGTATTAGAAGAGGGTTTTAATTATAATTTACAGGCCTGGCCGGACCCCCGTGGCTGGACCGTTACGTCTTATTCCACCTGTGGCTGGATGAGCTGTACCCTAAGGACTCCTTCGCAAGTGCCGTCAACCCACGTGACTGTATTATCTCATCCAGAGTATTAGAGTAACGGTTATTCAAGCTATTTTGTAAAGAATGTTCTGTCTATCATGTTCACTCACGATGCCACGAAATTGGTAAAGGCTTAAGAACCCAGCTTTAAGTGACACGTTTTCTTTAGTTTCGTCAAGTAACCACTACAACGTATGTACTCTTTTTGCCGTGTCAGCGCTCTCTCAACTAAGCAAACCTTAAAACTAAAACGAACTCGTGACAACCTCAAATTTATCAAAGATCAATATGAGGAAAAATTGGTCAAGCATACAATTCAAAACCTAATTTTTGAGACGAAATTTGCATCCTTTGCATCTGTTAATAGTCCTGTTCTACCATTATACGTTATCCCACATTCCATGCGGCACTCCGGTGTTCAAAGTTATTCAAGTAACTTCCGCCTACCAAGCGATCGGAGAACGCCGTCTGTCACCTGGGATCCTCAAGTTTCCCCAACTATTTTTGTTTTCTTGTGAAGGCTAAGATGCAAGTCATCAAAGAAGACTCGGACATTTTCCCGTTTAGTATAAACAACTTAATCTTTGTTACTTTGCTGTCTTACTTTACTCAATTTCTTTGTGGCTTTTGCTTTTTACTTCTGAACTTAAAACAAATTTCCTTTTTAGTACCGATACTTAAATTAATTACCAAAATTAGGGTGCAAACATATATATGTGACTCATTCCATAAATCTGAATTCCATTCTCAATATTTCCTCCATCTCCCATTCACGCCTGGTCCTGTCGTTTTGGCGTCCCTTAACAAAATTTCCACGTAAATAAATTAAAAATACATTTTCAGTTCTTGTTCGCTGGCTTCTTGCCTTACCGTAAACTTAAATGTCAAAATGTTCAAACCAGTAGCCAAATAAACGTAATAACTCCTCCTTGAATACGGAAATCGTTATGAGTTGACACTCATCTCATCCATCCGGTGAGTGATAGCGCCCGGCTCCCGTCCCGATACCAGCAGCAGAAGTTTTTATTTCAAAGTCTCTCTTGATACCGGGCCATTTAGTGTCGGGTGCCACGGTGGTGTGTTCGCCTTACATTTTGACAGCATGCCTCACTGACCATACTGCTCGACGTACTGCAGCGCATTTCAGAGCACAACCAAACAGATACGCCCAGTGCCTCTCAGGACTCACACAGACAATTACTGAAGCTCTCAGGCTTCAGCCTCAATTTCACAACTGCTGCTTCTCAGGCAGCCTTGCATGTCACCTTCTTTACTCGGTGAGGTACAGTCGGCCAATCCTCCCCAAATTCTCTCGTAATTAGGAGTGTCCACTAGACTGCCCGTAGACAACATATACACACATACAATTTGCATTACACACATTCCAACCTGATAAGGCCACAGCACCCACACAATCAAAACAATGACAACCCTCACATACATGAAGGGATTACAGCTTTCTTTAGCTTTAGAGAGTTACAATTTTCGCCCAATAACAGGTGCTCAAATATTCCTGACTTTCTATGACACCGTCCATATCACTTCAAGCTTACCCTGGGTCTTTTCATCTTCCAAGTGACAATTGTGAATCCTCTTGAAGACTGTGCCTGTTGCCCCATGTATTCACCAGTAATCGGTCAATTACTCCATCCTCAGTTGGAAACAAGGGGCCATCTCTTTCCAATCTTTCTAACAGGTCTAGGCGGTTTTCTCTTTAATAATCGGAAACATAAGAAATTTTAGGACAAGTGTACCATGTTATTTTACATGTCGTGTTGTGTTGTTTATGAAATCAGTTGTAATTATCTCGTTCAAGTTGATTTTCTAACAGAAAAAGAAAGGCTCCAGATAAAATGTTGCATTTTGCTACCATAAAAATTTTATTTCAGCATCCTTGCAAAATTTGAATCCAGTTTTTATGTTTGGTTGTCAAGTTTTTGGTAATTAAAATAGCAAATAGGTATGCTGTCATCTCCTAACATTTGTGGAAAGTGTTTGTTTTCACTGCTTTTAGGCTATCATTTTGACCTCGAATTCGATTTGAGTAAGACCCTCAATATACATGGTAAAAGCAATTTGAATATTTTTAAATAACTTTTATTCGTTTATGTTATGGCAGTAATTTCATCAGATAATGAAGAATAAATTGTGACCTTTAAAAAACTCGCAACACTGTTTATCAAGATGAGGAGATGAAATTACTATTTTGTTGTTTCAAACTCGCTTTGGGCAGCAAAAGGCATAAAACCTTTAGTCCATTTCCTCCCCCTCGATCAACAAAATTAACGAGTAGATGTAGGCCCCAAGATACTGAACAGTGGCTGCAAGCATTGAACTAATGATTAAAACACATACTGCAACTTTTACAAGGAAATAAGTGTCAAGATAGCATCAGCAAAATTTGTTTTATCATTATAGGAAGAATGTATCAGCCAAACATTAGATAACGTTTTTAAAAAATTCAACTGAAACCATAGCAAACTTTACAAAATTTGTGTAACAAATTTAGCGGCTACACGAATTATTAAATTATTGCAGATTATTTACGAACGTTTCAAGTAAAATCAATGAACAGATTTCAACCATCACTCAGCAGAAAGTCAACTTCATACTCAAAAGAAAGTATTTCTAGTACATGAGGCTATTTGTAATACGTTTAAAAGCAGTTACTTACTAAAAATGTAATGTTTCTAAAGCGAATTCAAAGGAAAACTAGCTGAGCAGTGCAACTCACACTTCCTCATGACAATACGGAAGAGATTTTATCATTCACTGCAGTTTCACTTTGAACGGCGTGAGTTATGTAAACGATGGCAGAAATGGACAAAATTGCATTAGAAATGTTCTATAAGTGAAACCGAAAAAAGAGCCATAGGCCTATTGCATTTCCATGTTTATTTAAACTACCTATTTCTTTTTACAAAGGTTTTAGTTGTGTAAACGTATACGATACGATACGGACTGCGGTTCGTTGATCAAAAACACTCTGAACACACTTGAGTCAATTTGACCAAAACAAGATCACGGGGAACTTTCCCAATGTTCGTTGTAATGCAATTTCAAAACTTGCAACAATAATGACTCCAATTTGCGTCAATTTGACTCAGTTTGGGGCAGAAATGGAATTGACCCAGTGTCTTTAGGCTGAACTAGTCAGATTAGTCAATTTTCACTCGCCATGAAAGTAAAGTGGGTCAGACCAGGGAGGTGATATTAGATGGAGATCCATCGGAAACTTTAATTTATGCTAATCCAATTAAATTGACCTCAGAGTCGAGACTAAATCCTTTAATTGGGGATTATTGAACTAAAGGGCATTAAATCCCTTTGTCTAATATCTAGGCAACCTCATCTGCTCATTCATACCTACAGCGAACCCAACAAAAAGGATTATTTGAAAAAATGCTTTTAAGTCTAACTAGTTGCCGACAGTCAAGTACGAAACACTGTACAGACTTTCAAAACGACTGTTTATTGCCAAGGAACCTAATGATGCTGGCTATAAACTAATGCTCATGATATATGCAAATCAGCAAAAGAAGTACAAGGCTTAACCTAAACTTTGCTCGGATGTAAAATACTTACACTCGTCAGATGGTACTCGTACCCGAATATTAAACCACTGGTACTCGTACTCGATTTTTAAGTACTCGTAATCACTTAGGGACAAATGTTTTACGAGGGTCGGTACATGTACTTTTTGTAATAACAGTTACTAGTTGAAACTGACTACCGGTCACAATGACGTTGAACAGCATATTTTCTCTAGCCGTTGGCATTGCAAAGGAGTTTTACTTACGGGCCTACATTCCAGTGGCTACGGCCACGAAGCTGTATAATATGTGGAACTAGGGAGTTCTAGTGGCGGTACTACATAAAGCAGAAGTATATGCGAACCTACCTGCCTCCTAGGTATGTTTCGACGCTTTGGACAGATCGGAACAAATAGTGTGGCCACGGTATTGTTGTGCAGGCAAGGATCTAATGAGGGGTTTACCTCACTAATCCTCTCTCTAAACGAAAGGAGAAAAGAAAGAGGAAAAAGTTCGTAGTAACTCCTGCCTTTAACTGTTGAAACTGTGGCGACTTGTTTTGATCTCGCTTCTTTGATGGTTCTGTAATCGACGTTGGCGACTCGTTAACCGTCTCGTGGGCTTTTCGGGTGAGGGTAACAGGGGGATATTTTCTACCTTCACCTTGTAGGAAACGTGCAAGAATTAAAACAAAAATTATTTTTGTTTGGTTTTTAAACTTTAACTATAGCCTCCCTATTTCCTTAGCTCCTTTTTTGTATGCAATGTGTAACAAATCGTTTCGGTACTTCTCTTGTTTCTATACACAGTTACATATATACAAGCTGATAAAATGTTTACATAGCCTACATAAATAACAAAATTAAAAAGTACTGTTTTGCTTTGCTTCCCTAAACTTGTCGCATATAATTTCTTTTCCAACCGCTTTTGATCGACGTGCTAAAGACACACAAACTTAAGAGACAAGTGCTCCTTCTCTAAAAGTAATCCTTTACAAAATTGCACATGCATATAGTTTCCCCATTTTTGAATCCATATAACCTTAATCATGAATCCTCCTATAATCGAACTGTTGCCCCAAATTACCATACCTGTCTTTCAACAACATTTCTTTCAAGAAGCCTGATTTTTGGTGTGAATCTTTTCCCAGTTCAATAGAAATAATTCAAGGAGCGGTATATCCAGCTTTAGATGCTAGGACCACCCTAACTTGTGTGCCGTCCAGCTTCGTTCCAGTCGTCCCTGGTTATTTTGCCTGGTCTATGCCCTGAATCACCCGCTGTGGAATGGCTGTCAAATTAGTAAAAACAAAAATCATCCCTCCTATAATACAAAATATTATGTATAACACCTTATTAATATCTCTTCATCTGATTGTAGTATTGACAGTTACATGCCATGGGCTATTTGGCACTATTGCTCAGTCGACCGTGGGTAAGTCTAGAATAACACACGGTGTTTGGCCCTTTCCGCTCCTTGGTTCAAATTTTGACCAAAATCTGGCCTCTTTAGGAAGTAAGGTGTTACCTAAAGCAAATAATGACTGTTTTTCATTCGTGTTATAATATGAATAATTTCATTCCGTGGAAAGATGAACGTTCTTTTCAACTCGGCTTCGCTTCGTTGAATAGAACGTTCAGTCTTTCAATTCATGAAATTATTCATTCTATAACACTCATAACATTCATTATTTGTATAATGTTGCATAGCTGCGACAATTCTTCGTAGACCTGTCATGAGACATTTCTCACATATTCAAACAATGTATCAAATCATTTGCTAACGGAAACGGACTTTTCGCCATGGCCTGGTCAGTGACTCTGGAGTAAATGTCGTGGTGTGTGTGTGGGGGGGGGTTTGGTCGGGGCAGTAAAGAGTAGCAAAGAGTAGTAATGGTGAAGGGGAGGTATTGGTAGTGGAGACTCTGATAGTAATGTGCTCGTCGGGAATGTGACTCTTATGGAGACCGTCATGGGGAATATTATGCTTGATAAGGAGAGCAACAACACCACAGGCTTGGCCAGGGGGGGATGGGATATGATGGTGTAGCCTGGGATATTAGGGGGTATCAATACCATCGCGAGGGGGTGGAGGTTTGGACTATGGCTACACATAGCCTTTCGGTGAATTTCTGGGTGAGGATGGGGGTGGCTAGCGGGGTGGGGAGGGATAGGGAGGTTGGTGTGAGGCAGGGGTCTCGGGGACAGGCTGGGGTGGGGATGAGCATGAGTGGTCGGGAGCTGGGTGTAGGGGACAGGCCTGAGCTGGGAACGCAGTGGGGGTGGGGTTTTGGGGGTTGACTGCGGGTTCTTGTTTGGCGGCAATTGTATATACTGGGCGGAACCTAGATGATGCAGAGTGCGGGCCTCGGCAGATGACGCATTTGTGTTCAGCTTTTGGGGCACAAGTCTTGGAAGAATGGGGGCCGCCACACTTGTAGCAGCGGGGGCTAGAGGCGCATTGGGACTGGGTGTGTCCGAAGTTTTGGCATTTAAAACACTGCGTTGCATTTGGGGTGTGTGCCTGTTCGCAGTTGAAATGCTGATACCCAAAGAGGGTGATGCCCTTTTGACTATTTTGGATGCAGTTACTTTATTGAGTAATTGAGACGTTGACGAGGGGAATTAGCTGCCGAGTGGTGGTACTTGAAATTTTTTGTGACTCTATTGTAGGGAATGTTTGGTCATTGAGTGAGGCTTCTATTTCGTCTGTTGGGGGTGGCCGAGGGGGTGACATTTAGTGCTTGGTCACAGGCTTGTCTGTGGTGTTTGAGAACTCTGTTATATGTAGGGTAGTCGGGGCATATGAGGAGGATTCCATTGTTGGTGATTTTGATGTTGGTAAATTCGATGTTTAGCATTTCCTGATTAAGGCGTTTGGGCAGTGCAGATGGTTTGTTGAGAATGTGGGGTTGGATGCCGGTCAGGCAGAGGGTAGAGTGGGAGTTTAGCGGGGGCCTCAGTGGCAGGCTGGTCAGGGTTAGCTTTTTGTTTCTTGTTTTGAGGGGGAGGGTAAGGGGAAGTGGTTCGGACTAAGGCGGCGGAAGAATTTCACTCATCGCTGAAATGTTGGGTCGCTGGGGTTACCATGGGTGCATCAGGAGATTCTTCAAAGGAGGGGTCATCAGAGTTTATGGAGACGTCGTTTCCGTCGGGATCAGATTCAAAGCTGTGTCCTATGTGATGTGGGGTTGTCATTTTGAATGCCTTAAAGGCAGCTTTAGATGCTTTGGAGCTGATAGTTGCGGGGTGTCGTGGTAAAGCTGGTAAAGGAGGGCTCTCTTAGAGGCTATGGCTGTAGGGCGACGACGGGAGGGAAGATTAGAGGTTGAAGGTCCAGGCCTGGACCTGGATTTGGCTTGGGGTGTTTTTCTTGGAGCTAGTTTTCTTGAGCTTACGAGACGAAGGGCTTTGATTTTGGTGGGGTATCTAGGGCCTGGTTTGAGAGTGGAGAGTGAGGAGGGGAAGGGGGCGTTACAAAGGCCCCCGCGGCCTAAGAGTAGGTGTAGCCTAGGCCACTAGAGCCTAGGCCTGGTTGTTCGTGTTAACGCATGTGTTAACGCACGTGGTAGGTTGTGTAGTGACTAGTGTGTTGCTCACTATATGAAAGAAATCTGCACTTGGTGAACCAAAAGAAACAGCAGAAAAATCTTGAGAGACAATGGCGGCAGATGAAAAATACTCAAGACCGAGGCACGTAAGCTAGGTTAAGGTTGGCTTTGTGTAGACGCAGTCCAGCATTAGTGGTTTGAAGGTGAATTTGTAGGCGAATTTGACGATGGACAATGCCAATCATGTTACCCCGTGTAATCAACAATTGGTCGAAGAGTTAGGCCAAGGAGGTAACCAAACGAGTTTTGAGCTTTCTACTGCATCATGATAAGGGAATACAACGACAAAGGTTTGAAGCAAGTTTGTCAGAAGACAAATTTATTAAACTGCCTTACATATGATCCGTGAATCGTTTACACATTTCAAGCAAGAGCATTCCTTCGAATAATGAGGCAAGAGGTTGGACACACTTGGAAGGTAATAAAGTGCCTTCAATTGGTGACCAACAGCTGATGTTGTTGATCAAGCGTGGATGAGCCAGAAGTGTTCTGGGTTCTTGACGAGAAACGGGGAGGGAGGAAGTATCCTTATGTCGTTAGGGGATTGCTTGGCTGGATATTTATTGGTCCTTCGGGGGTCTCAAGGTCACCCTCTAACTTCAGTGTAAACCATATAGGTCATGTAGAACATGAGCAGTAGGTAAAACAAATTAAGGATTTCTGGCAACCAGATTTCACAGATTGGGGAGCTGACAGTAAGGTGAAGGAATTCTTAGGAGATAAGCGAGCTCACAAAATGCTACATGATTCCATTAAATTGGTACGTGGTAGACACGAGGAAGGACTTACAAGGTGTTACCAAAAGCCCTTTTTGCAAATAGCCGGATCGTTGCAAAGAAAAGGTTGAATCATTTGAAGAAAAGTTCCCAGAGAGACCACAATTTGTTTCAGATATGCCATACATGACAACATATCAAAGGGATAAGCTACAAAGCTGACAACAGCTAGAAACTGAAAAAAATGGTTAGACTTGCCAAGTAACAAGGGACTCAAGTAATTCATTTGCACATACGAACGAGAACAATTCCCAACACTATCAAGGCACTCAGAGCAAGGCAGATGGTACAAATGAAGCTTGCACTGAGACCATTAAGTGGTTACTGCCACACCATCCCATGCTTAACCCGGCAAGCCAGATCGAGTAAGAGTAGTTGTTGATTGTGCTTCCAGGGAACATATGCCTGAATGATCAGCTTCCCCATGGCCCAGACTATACAAACAATCGGATGTGAGTGCTAAGTCGGTTTCGGCGAGATAGTGTGGCTTTCGTTGAGGACGGGGAAGACATGTTTCATCAAGTCCGTGTGGCTGAGAACCACATCAATATATTGTGCTACCTTTGTTGGCCCGGAGAGTCAATCCGCCAGTTGACTATCAAATGATGATCAATTTATTCGGAGCCACTTCATCTCCCATCTGTGCTTCGTGTGCTCTAAAAAGACCGCCAAAGATAATAGGGAGTCGTTTAGCTAGGAAGTAGTCCGTACAGCCAATGAAAGTTTCTATAAAGACGACTGCCTAAAGTCGGTACAGGCAAGGAGTCAGTCGCCTTATTGACAAATTAATGACGCTCCTTCACAAGGGAGGCTTTCGACTCATCAAATGTGTTTAAAATTCCAGGCATGTCTTAGAAACGTTGCGGGAGGGCGAAAGAGCACACAGTCTAGTTTACTTGTATCTGGACAACCTGTCCATTGGACACACCATAGGAATCAGGGGGGATGTACAATCGGACCAGTTTGGCTTTTAAGTGTCGGTCAAAGAGAACAATGGCACGAAGATGCTTATTTTCTGTCGTTAGCTCAGTATACGACCCGCTGGGACTTACAGCACCTTATAAATTGATGGGAAAGAAAATTCTGCTGAATGCTCTGAAACAGGGACTAGGGTGAGATGAATCCATCGGTGGAAACGAGAAAACGTGATGGGAAAGGTGGACTCACGTTGTCCAAGGAATAAGCGTAGGAAGCAATATGAAAGTGGGGGGCGGAACAATTTTTGGACTGTGTACCTCGCCCTACCCCCTAGACCAAAACATACATTTTTGATGTGAAATTTTTCGCCTTTTTCTACCTGAAAGAGCAATTTAAAAAAAATAAATAAAATGAACAAAAATAAAAGCTTGGGAAAATTTGTATGCCATAACTCATGTTAAAAAAAGAAACTGCACACTAAATAAAATAGAAATCTTTGTTAATGACCAACCATTGTACACCCAACAACTGCAGTACATCTTTGCCCTCTGGAAAGAAATATTGATAACATCGGGACGCCTGTATACTTGTATATTACAGGCGGTAGGCCTACATATATATATATATATATATATATATATATATATATTCTAGCATGCCATCAAAAGTGGGGGGCGAAAGAGGATTTCCGCCCCCACCATCGAGAGTGGGGGCGGTCGCTCCCTCTGCCCCCCCCCCCTTTTCCTACGCCTATGCAAGGGTTATCCAATGTTCCAGTACTACGTACGATGCTTCAATCTAAAGAATTTCGGGGAAGCTCCAGGTTACCAGTTACATATCTTGTGCGACGCTACAAAAGTTTTTTATGAGGCTGTTGCCTGTTGAGAATTACAGTTGGGAATGAACAAGTACACTGTTCATTCACAATGGGAAAGACCAGACTCTGCCCTAACAAGGTCGTCACTATACCCCGGCTACAGTTACAAACGGCTGTGATGTCAGTGCAACTTAACAAATTGCTTTAAGAGTAATTCAGGATTTCCCTCGAATCTGTTTTCTGGACAGACTCTTTGTTCGTGTGAAAGTACATTAACAATGGATCCTGTGTAATTTTTACACCTTTGTTGCAAACCGCGAATAGCGGTAATTCAGACAGGTTCCGTGCCTCACAATGACACCATATTGAGATTTTATTGAATCCGGCGGATAAAGGATCAAGAGACTTGAGAGTAAAGACGCTTTGCCATAACAGTCGATGGCTATCTGGTCCAGCATGAAGAAGGCCGAGAGTGAGTGACTTGTAATGTACACGGTATTTCAGGTTACCGAGGATCTTAATCTACAAGAACCAGAGGTCAAGAAATCTGCTAAGGTTAATGTGGTTTAGAGTAAACGTTCAAGGATCGACGAGCTGTTGGAGCGATATTCCTCTTGAGGTGGCTTAAATTGAGGAATCGCCCGGTTCCTAAGAGCGAAAGATTTTCATCGCGACCTTGTACTGCGTAAAGAAGTCGCAAGAAAGGGGAACCGATCACTGTGTACGTAGAAGAATACAGACGCGAGGAACAGTAAATTGCGAAATATGTTCAAAATTACGCTCCACTTATCGAAGAGTTTAAGCAGGGGGTAGAAAACTCAAAGGTCAGTCGTCAAAAGGGTGACCAACTTCTATTAGGAAAAGAAACCGATGTCGGTTGAAGGTCTGTTGAGGGTAAGTGGTAAACTGGAAAGAGCATGAATAAATTACGAGGCAAAGCATCCCGTTCTACTTCCTAAAGATCATCACATCACCAAGTAGATTATTGATCATTACCACCGGCTGGTTGGACACTCTGGATCGTCGATAACTTGGGCTCGTTTGCGACAGAAATTTTGGGTGTTTGAAGGAAGTGCTGCCGTGCGTCTTGTAATTGGAAACTGTCCACCTTACTAAAAATACATAAACTTATATAGAGCACTACAATAGAATTTTCAGTTGCGCTTTACAACAACTTAAGAAAAGGCCAGACTATACAGATAAGTATTCAAATTAACCTTAAACAATTTAAGAGATGCAGACTCTCTAATACTAAGAGGAAGCGAATTCCATAACATGGGTCCACTATAAGCAAACGCCCCCAAGTTGTTATGCTTCACATACCGAACAACCCGGCTTGTTTCGCTACAAGTAGACATTCTAAAGTTGTAAGAAGAAGGTTTAACGAAACACATATCACGAAGATAAGAGGGAGCTTGTCTACAACAAGATTTGTACACAAGAAGGAGAATTTCAAATTTTATTCTATAATCAACTGGTAGCCAGTGCAAACTTCCTAAAGTAGGAGTAATGTGTTGGTGATAATCTATACCACTTACCACTCTAGCAGCAAAGTTTTGAACTTTCTGAAGCCTTTGGATTTGCTTATTAGGCAGGCCATAAAAGAGACTGTTGCAGTAGTCAAGGGGAGAGAACACTAATCCATGAAGCAGCTTTACGGTGGAAGCTTTAGAGAGATACTTCGATATTTTATTTATGTTGTGAATGTTGTAATTAGCAGCTCTAATCTTAGTTGTGATTTTTTTTCAAACTTAAATGAACAGTCGAAATAAACATCCAATTTTTTTATATTATCAACCTTTTTGACTTCAACCCCTCCAACCCTTAAACTTTCACAATCAACTCGGTTTTACCGTCATTCATTTTCAAACCATGGAACAGCATCCACTTCTTTATGTCAATGATGCAGTTTTCGGGACAGGATATAGCCTCAGTTTCATTTGAATTATTACAGATTATCGGTTTAAATAGTGTAATAATTTGATGATCATCAGCATAACCACCTGCACTTACAGCATGACGATCAACGACCCTGGCCAAAGAAGAGACATAAAGAGTGAAAAGACTTGGCCCAAGACATGACCTCTGTGGTACACCTGCTGACAGATGAGCAGGATCAGATAGGGAATTACCCACTTTTACTCGCTGAACTCTATTACTAAGATAAGAGGAGAACCATTTTAATACAGTGCCGATAACACCAAAATCAATTTCCAAACAATGGAGAAGTTTTTCGTGTGGCACGAGATCAAACGCCGCGCTAAGATATATAAGCACAAGCATTGCAACATGCTGGTTGTCCATACTTAGCAATATATCAGAATGAAGTTTTGTGAGTAGAGTTTCAGTCGAATGATAACGTCTATATGCACATTGATAACTAGGTAAAGGGTAGTATGATTCATTAATTGAGCTATGACAAATTTTTCAACAACCTTAGAAATGAAGCTTAAATTACTGACAGGTCTATAATTTTGTTCCACTTTGTCAAGGTTCGATTTTAAAAGCAGTAGCGTCACAAAAGCAGTTTTCCATCCTTTGGCAAATATGCCAGTCTGAAGGGATATATTAGTAAGACTCGTGATGGAAGGTAAAATCGAACCAATGCACTGCTTGAGTAAGGGGGCTGGGAGAGGATCAAGTATGCAGGACTTGTAGTTACCCTCAGCAAGTATTTTCCTGATGTCAGATTCGTCAACTTTCATAAATTCATCAAGAATGGCCGATTCTGTAGAAGGGGGAATAGCTGTAAACAGATTCAAGTCAGCAATATTAAACATCTGCACTTGGTTTGCAATCTCAGTCACTATGTTTGTAACTTTTGTGTCGAAATGATGACTGAATGGATTAGCCAGTTCTATGTCAGACTGTTGATCAGCTAAAGGGTTTGTAGAATCACGATTCATGAGTGAATTGATTGTTGCTAGCTTGATTCACAGCATTTATTCGAACTCTTGCAATTACAGTGATCTTGTACGATCCGGTGTACGTCACCGGGTTCACCAATGTAAATCCTGCAACATCCCCTTTCTCTTATAGAAAGTATGATTATTTCTTTTATGATAAACAAATGATCAAAAGCATGCTTTGAAAACAATCAATGGATCATAAAATTCAATCGTTTTCGAATGCAACTGTTCAAAAGTTAAACGAAAATGGTTTCTCAACTGTCTACTCTATTTACAAAAGTTTCTTTCTGTCCTTCAAACTTATTTACATCTTGAAGTCCTTGTACTTCTCATTGGGAAACTTAACCTCCCTTCCCGCCCTAGTTTTAAGAGTTTTGGGTGTCCCTAAGGTACTAGACTGTCCTTGCACGACGTCATTGGTCCCAAAACTGGATTCCGTCAGATTGCCTTTAGAGGGGGTTGGTTCCTCATCAGCCAGGGGTTCACTGGAGGGCTTTAGGTGTTTTCTGTTTCGCCGGTACAGCTGTCCGTCAACCTCCACTATGCAGGATCTTGGATTTAGTTGTGATACACATGTACCCTTTCGCCATGGCTGATCATGGGTTGTTGGTTTCATTCTGACTGGCTGACCAATCTGTAACTCAGGTAAGGGTTTTGCGGATTGGTCATACCATGCCTTGACCTTTTGCCTTCTTAGAACATTTTCCTTAGTTACATTTTCAACCACCTTTGGCTGGAGCAATGCCTGCGTGGTTGGCAGTAGTGTTTGTGTTCTCGACATCAATTTTTGGACGGGACTACAGGATTGGCCTTCTGCTGGGGTGTTTCTCCAATCAAGGATGGCTTGCCATTCATCTGTGCCATCTCTTTTGGATTTTTTCAGGATGTTTTTTGCAATCTTTACAGCAGATTCTGCCTTTCCATTTGACTGACTGTGGGTTGGTGAGGAGGTTGTATGAAATATTTCCCAATCTTTGGTGAAATTAGCAAAGTCTCTGTTGGTGAATTGAGGACCATTGTCACTCATTAGTGTGTTTGGGATACCGTGACGGCTGAATTGTTCTTTACGGAACTGGATAACACTGCTAGCCGTTGTGTCCTGTAGTTTCTGAATTTCCCAAAAATCAGAGTAATACTAGTAGCCCACTGCAATGACATAGTTTTCCTTCTTTATTGAAAACAGGTCAATGCCTGTCTTGGCCCATGGTCTGGTTGGAAGATAATGAGACATCAAGGGCTCCTTGCAGTTACTACTTTGAAACTCGTTACAAACTGAGCACCTTTCTATAAAATCTTTTATGTCATCTGTCATGCCTGGCCAAAACAGAACATCACGTGCTTTCCGCACACATGCCGCTGTTCCCAGATGGCTGGAATGGACCCTGTTGAGCATTTCAGGTTGTATTGCTTTTGGTATTACAACCCTTGGTCCTTTATACAGAATACCATTCTGTACTGCCATCTCATCTCTAAATGTCCAGTAGTCTTGGACATTCACTGGAGTTTCCTCTTTGGTTTCTTTCCATCCTGTGAGTATAACGTTCTTTAGTGCTTGCAGGATGGGGTCTTGTTCAGTGTCTCGTCGTATTTGTGACAGCCTTTGGTCTGAGACTCTGGTGTACTCCGAAAAATTTACTGATTCCAGTTCTTTATTGTGACAGCCTTTGGTCTGAGACTCTGGTGTACTCCGAAAAATTTACTGATTCCAGTTCTTTTGACAACTGTTGTTGTTGTGTGATCTTCAAAATATGGTATGCTGGAGCATCTTTGGGGTCACTGCCTGTGGTTGAGGTCAAGGCAGCTCTGGACAGAAAATCGGCTATGTACATTTCAGGCCCCTGTTTGTAGGTTACTTCCATGTCGAATTTCTGGAGGTGCAATAACATACGTTGGAGTCTTTAAGGGGCTGATAACAGTGGCTTCTTGAAGATACTGACCAGGGGCTTGTGGTCAGTCTCTGCCTGAACACTGTGTTTTCCAGAGATGTACTGTTCAAACTTGTCACATGCATAGACAATAGCGAGGCACTCCTTCTCTATTTGTGCATATCTCTCTTCTATTGGGGTGAGAGTTCTTGATGCAAAGGCTATTGGTTGCCCCTCCTGCATAAGTGTTGCTCCTAAGCATTTCTGGCTTGCATCACACTGAATTGTAGCCTTCTCTCTTACATTGTAATATCTCAGGACTGGTTGTTGGGTAACCAGGTCCTTGATGGTTTGGAATGCCTCCTCATGTACTTTTGTCCACATCCAGGCTGCTTCTTTGTGTGTCAAATTTCGCAACGGCACACATACATCTGACAGTTTTGGTAAGAACTTCGACAGGTAATTAACAAAGCCCAAGAATTTCTGAACTGCCTTCGGGTTTGTGGGTTTTGGCATTTTCACAACTGCCTCAATTTTGACTGGATCTGGTTTTAATCCTTCTGCCGTGAGAAAGTGTCCAATATATGGTACTTCTTTCAATCTCAACCGCATTTTGTGTTTGTTGAGTTTTAGGTTGACCTCTCTTGCCC
>WURT03006031.1:0-16712 GCA_009936505.3 Holothuria glaberrima
ACTATTTACCTTTCGACCTACACATTCTAACTTCGATCTACCAACCTCGACCTACTATATATATATATATATATACAGATAGATATATATATATATATATATATAGATATATATATATATAGATATATATATATATATATATATGTGTGTGTGTGTGTGTGTGTGTTCAATCCTTCATGTCGGATCCTCTTATCCCAAGTTTAATTTTAATCATAATACAAATTTACACTGCGATTTGGTCTGCGTTCATTTTTGTTCACTGTTCTATGTTGCTAACGCCACCAATGTTTTCACAGCTATTAACATTGCGTTACTGACAATCACTATTGCTAACAAATTTTCTGAAATGTGATGTTTACTAACAAATGTTACCAGGATGCGATGTTTACTAACAGATTTTTGTAATTGTATGACTGATTCTTTTCGAGATGTTGCTCATTGGGGAATTTATTCGTCTTCCCTGTTATGCACGTAGGTAAAGCAATCCCATAACCAAAGCTGTAGGCTTTGTTTAATTATTATATTTAATTCAACACGGAATGGTAGAGAACAATGGTGTTTTTGTTTATATATACATATCATGTGTATACACTGTAAAACATTCTGTAGATTTTACAAACAAAACATAAAAAATGCATAAAATTAACAGACAAAGTGCTGTCAATTTTTAAAATTGACAGCACTTTATTTGTTTCCCTTTTATATTTCTTCGTTTTTGCTCTGTTATTCTACAGCAATTTACACACATTTTTAGTGAAGTTTGTGTTTCTTATTCAAGCTTCACTATGACAACCATGCTAAATTTATATTAAGCTCTCATTCAATCACTGCAGGTCTTATCACAACCAAAAAAAGAATTACTCTCTTTATTCAATAGGCTTTAATTAAGATTAAAGGGAATTATGGGGGTCCATCCTCCTAGAATGACTTTGAATATAAATTGCACGTGCATCGCAACCAACACGAAAAGTAGCAACGCCAGCTGTTTAACCAAAAAGCTAATAAAAACTCAGTGGAATGCCAGAAGGGAAGAACGAGAGAGGAGGGAGGTTTGCGACTTGCTTTCATATCAAGACAGCCGCCTTGCAGACATACACAATACTTCTGAAAATACCAAAGAATTAGTGGCCCTTTGCAGAAGAGTTGAAGTTTTGTTGTAACGTATTGAGGTTTGTCCTTCGAAATGTATTCCTCTTGAGTTTTTCCCTGTAACTCTTTCACAAGTTGACCTCTGCTGACTTCTCATGGCCTTTGAACAAACTACTAATGGAATAATAGACCGTCGGCTTGAGCCCAGTCGATTTAATCACATGAAAAGAAACAATGATCTGCTCATGTAAAGATGTGTCTTAAACTAAAGAATCGGTGTTGCTGCCTGGGCCCATCTTGTAGGACTGGCATATGGGGCCCAAAATAAAAGGCTCCAAAATGCTAAAGTTTACATGAGAGAGACAAAGATGAAAAACTCTCAATGACTAAACATGCACGGTAGAATGCTGAAACACCGATGACAACAACTTAGTCCTGTACAGGCCATTACACAGCAGCCCTACTTGCCTTTATTTGAACCAGCATACTTTGTAGTACATTTGAGCAGCTTTCATGATTTTGTGCAAAAGTTACATTGGTAATCACAAAAATAGATCACCACACATTACTTATCAGGAAATTTACATTCATATCTCATTTTATGTACTCTTGACCTTAGGATACCCCAATTAATAGACCCCAATGGCGTCGATTTAAAATTCAAGAAGGCTGCCGGTCACGTACGGTTAGCGACTGGTATGATGCTTAATGTGAATCAGCATACGTGAAAGTACCTATGGGTAAACGTCATGCTTTTGTCAAAAAGTGCATCTTTTCCCACAACACGCTGTACTAGAAGGCATGAATGAACCCAATATAGATGAGTGTTTTCCATTAACCCCAGGTTATTATTGGAGGGATAATAGACGATTGTTTGAGACTGAATGCATGTCCAAATTAAGCAATGGCTTCATGTTTTTACACTTGATATTTTTGTGGTTTTTAAATATTTTGTTTTGATTTCTTGGAAGAAAGGAAAAAGTGGTATAATATTTTATGTACTATTCTCTCCCAATTAATAAATAGTTTGTAGTACGTTATTTACTTTTTAGCTAAGATTTCGTCAATGTTACCGTATCTGCTTGTTACCAGGGACGTAGCCAGGAATTTGCAAGGGAGAGGGGAGCACATACTTGACTGATATGGAGGAGGGGTCTAAGGAGAGAAATCGTTGAACAATTGAAGGTCCTTACATGCAGTTTCGTGCAGTGTTTTGCCAGTTTCATCATTATCATATCAGGCCCATAGCCAGCTTTTATCTGGAGGGGTTCGTCATGTCGTCATGCGCTGCAGGACTGTCTAAGCGGAGGGCCTCCATCAGTTGGCGCAGCGCGAACAAGAAAATATTTGGCTTTTCAAACCCCCCAGATGGCCGGAAAACGGTGCTTCCCGAATGTTTTAAACTGCGTGTACCCACCCTTGAAATATGGATCTCATGTCTGAAATTTCTCAATTAATGTTAAAAATCAATCTATGAAAAATGTTAATGTATGTTTCTAAGCGGAGCGCCACCATCAGTTGATTCGGAGCGTACCACAAAATTTTCTGCTTTGCAAACCCCCAGATGGCCTGAAACGGCACTTCCCGAGAGTTCTAAGCAAGAATATGTTCAACCCCCACTTCGAAATTCTCCCCGCTTCTTGGAGCTTCTTGAATTTTTCAGCCCAAAAGTAAACGGAAAAAGTCAACGACTGTCACACACAAAGTTAACGCGGACCTACGTAGGCTAGAGCCTTACCATAGGCCAATTATTACATCCATGATCAAAATATTGTATTTTTGAACTTTGATCAGAGCTATAGGCTATGCTGTCTGTGAAATTCCCTGACTAAGGAAGACAAATGTTACTATCTGGAAAAGTTGAGGCAACCCATGTACAAAGTACTAAGGACCAACCACAATAGAATTTGATAAGAAAAAGAAAACTCTCGCCGAGCTCCTTCAAAGTGGGATGGAGTTGGACCTGATCGTTACTGATTCGAGTTGTCAGATATCTGGATAGGATTAGAAAACTTTGGGAGTATTTATTGCTCCCCCCCCCCCGCTTCGTCCCTGGATTATGATAGAGTTAACAGAGCTGTCGAGAATTCAAGATCAAAAGAGCACTGGCAAAATACTATGCAAAAACATAACAGTTGTAACATTTTTTCGACGCTGAAAGGGGGAGCAGTCGCTCCCACTGCTCCCCCTCTGGCTACGTCCCTGCTCGTTACACCTCAGTGCATTTTTTCATTGACTAACACAATGTGCAAAGGACCTCTGGAACACTCTCTGCAATCTAGACTAAGCTCACAAAATGCCCTTGTGATTATTTATTTAAGTTATGACAGCTCTATAGATCAAAAACGAAATAAATATGTAAACGCCAGTAGTCAACTAGTGCCAATCCAGTGAGTTTCCTGTGCAACCTTAACTATGTGCTATCGAAAGTAATAGATAGTTGTAACCTTTGTACTTACTCACATCAGGAAGTTTCTCTCTGACGATATTACTCGACCTGCTGGACTTCATGATATACTAATGGCAGTGTACAACAATGAATAATGTTACAAGTGGATTAGTCGGGTAGATTTATTACAACGTGCAACTTTTTCAGTCTATCCGTAATTTCATTAATCACCTTTGATCACATTTAAGTCTCAAAAATCACCGAAAACGACTTTGCCTTGGCTAGGGTAGTATACATCTAATGTAAATAGTCATCCTCGAGATGGTTGCTAGCATTTAGATTTCTGGCATCTATGTGTAGTGTTAGCATTTTTATGACGTGGGCTGTCAAGTGGCAAAGCTTTCCAAAGAGTGAAAAATGATTTGGTCTTTCAACAGACTTGTTCTCGGGGTGACATGCCCTAAGGGTAGGGCAAGCCTTCCAACAGTGGGATATGGGCAGCACCTGGAAGCTATTATGTACATTGTCTTCTATACCACTGTGAATGACGCAAAAAAGGTGTAAGTTCTTTCACTGGTTGGTCGCCTCTATTTTGGATCAGGTTAGCAGTAAAAACCTACACACTGGAGTCAAATTATGTAAAGACCTGCTAGTATAAAACCCATTTTAGAAAAGTTTTAAGACTGGAGGCTGAACAATTCAACTATCAAGTGTTGATATTTTCTAATGTTATTTGAACATGTTTAGGCAAATTTAAAAATAGTGGGGACTTCAGCTACTCCTCAGTGGTCCTTGGTTATGCTGGTGTTAATACTGTGTTGTTTGTTTACAGTTTAACAATGTTTGAGTTGGCAATTTCAACGGTTTCTATTTGCAATTGATGGTGATGTCTTGTGTTTTTCTTTTTATAAAAAAAAAAGAAACGCTGTAACTCCGGATACAGACTGTCCATGGTAATCAATAGTGGAAGATTTGCTCTTTGCTTGTTTTACGTCGAAGGCTACCGAGGTAGCCTTACTCCTAGGTCTGGTAGCAGGATTTGTAAAAAAAAAGAAAAAAAAACATGTATCCATCCAGCCACACTCTCCCATTTTCTGCTGCAGGGATTTCAACTAGTTTGGCAGCATTATACATGAGAGTAACATATTAAAAGTCATAAAAACGTCTTTAGCCCAAACGAAATCAGTGCAACTTTTGACAGGAGCTTGGTTACTTTTATTTCCTTCAACTGTTTATTAGTTGAAACTTATATCAAAAGTCTATCAACATTTCTTGAAGGAAATTGATTCAAATGAATCGTTTAGAAAATGGCTGATGTTATGGTAAACATATCAAACTGTAGATTTACAAAACCATACATTTTGCTGATTACAGGAAATTTTATCCACTCAAGTTTAATTGACGTATTAGATTTAACTTAAAAAGGCGGTAGTAAAATTGAAATGTAGAAGTCATCCGAAATTACTAATGACTATGAGGAGCACGTGAAAATAAAGATCAGACCACCACTACCTACCTCATAAAAATGTGCGTAGTAGACTTGGCCTTCTTAGGGTTTGGCATTAAGGTGACAAGGTAAGTAGAAAAATTACTTTAAGCGGTTGATACAATCAGAATTGGCTTTAGAAGTTAAACATAAAACAACTGGGATTGGCTTTTATAACCTGTTTTGTCAGAAACTCTTTCAAACAGCATCAGAGGACGACCTTACTGCAACCATATTCACTTGGTATGCTAACATCGGAACCGCTAACATTTCACAAGTGGGGCGGGAGGTGTGGATAGGGGCAGACAGGCATATGCAGTAGTGTGTGCAGTAGCGGACAGGGGCAAGTGAGGGGCAAAAACCTACCCCCTTTTGGTGGGCCACTAAATCTAGTGACTTTTCGATAACTCAATTCGTAAAGTTTAACCTTTTTGAGGTTAAAGTTTAAGGGTGAAGTAGGGTATCAGTGTGACGTTTTACTGAAAACGAGATTTGGATGTCTAATTCCAGGATATGATGGGTACTAATTTGTCACTTTTCAGTTTTTACATGTTATAAGTTATAACTGACAAATGATTTTCTAGGTATAAATATATCATGATGGAGTCAACCTTAAAGATAAAAGCTTATCGAATCAAATACAAGGTAAAAAGGAGGCAAGTCATTTGCATGTCTCCCAATATGATTTAATCGCCATTTATAAATGCCATTTATGGTCAAATGAGGTCTAAATTGTGTAACACGTCCCTTGCCTACAACGCATGACAATACTATAAATCCATAAATGTTTTAAAGAGTAGTGAGCAGTCTCAAAATTCTTCGGTGTTAAATCATTCCGATAACAATAACCTCAAGAACGGATTGTCTATAGAGGCGATACCGGACTTCTTCCGATATGCCGGGGAGCTGAGATCCATCGCAGGAAATTTTTGCCCAAACATTGAACACATTGTACCCGTTGATAGCAGTGGGGACAGCAAGGTTTGTAGCCTCTCAGACTCCTATCCCTCTCCGCAGGCCTGTGGTGGTAGAATTGAAACTATTTTGGTAAGTCTGAGATTATTTTCTCTATTGGGATCATTCGCTTCCCAATTCTGACGTGTTATTCATTTTAGGAGTCTTTCTGGCTTATTTTTGTACCTGGAGCTGTGTAATTAATAAAACAGACTAATAGCTAGACGGGGCACTGAAGGGAAGCGGGGGGGGGGATATTTTCAAAGTGAGCGAAATATTTTGGAAGGCGAGATATACTAAAATAAATTAAGGTGATGTTAGCTTTATATTTTAGAATCCGAACATTTTTCTGGGGGGTCCCAATAGGATACGAGCTTGCATTGAAGGCAAACATTCTTCGTTCTATTTTTCGTATCTTGACAAAGGTGTAATGGTTTGAAAATACATAATACTTGCAACTATGTTTAAGTACGTTCAGGGGCATTTTTTCTGTTTAATTAGGAATTCAACAACTCAAAACTAGTTCTGCAAAAACACTGTGTAATGAAAGGTAGAATTTGTAAATATTAACATCATTATCCGTCACAGTACCAATTCTCCAGCTTCATTAGTTCAAAAGTTACCACTCCCACTCTGGCTCAGATAGACATTCGTTAACTTAAAGGTACACTTCCAAAGTTTAGAGTACCATAAAATTGACTTTTTCTAGGTTTAGCACTATTTTAGTGGATTGCTGTTTTGTATTAAATTTCGAGACAAAAAAGTTGCACGTTTCGATATAAAAAGTATTTTAGGCAGACAGCTTTCCCTTTCCATATAGCTTAATTACTTTTGTAGGCAAAAGATCTTTCCCTGTATTAACATATTCTAAAAGTCTCTGGAGAATTACCTAATAGTTCGGATATCACAGAAAGTGTAATCAACATAGTACACCAATTGAGAAGGGACCTGTTATCTGAGACGAAGGGTAACACTGAGGTAGATGATACTTTGCATGCCGATATCCCTGACGAAAGAGATTAGATGAGATCAAAAATGATACATCACACGTTTAAGTGCTGTTTTCTGAATGCAGACACCTTCACATTTTAAAAAAATGACAAGTAGTGCTAGCTAAAGCTACATAAAGCTACATATAGTTATAGAACTGTGTAGTTCGAATTGAGTTTCAATATTTGTACAACACATTTTTCAGAAACGTTGCCATCCATCATGCGTCGTTGTTTTGGGGCATTACACATCACTAAGAGTCAAGTCGTGATCCCTTCATAGGGAAGAATGGATTGTCTGCTGTACCTTTTGTGTAGTTATCTGTCTAGCCCCAATCCGTGTGAGCCCTACAGGATTAAGATGCTCAAACTGGCTTCGTAATTACTGAGGTAGGACGCTGACCCATTATAACCCTGTATCCGTTTTGTACCATAGTCCCCTATCCTAATTGTTTACGAAGGTGATCAAAGGTCATTTTAAGTCACAAATGGTGTAATGTTGTAAACATTAACACCTGCTGAAAAACACAATATCCCAAGATTGGTACTATTAAGAGATCAAAAATTGGAAATGTGGGAACAAAACTCTAATAAAAAAAATTATGAGTATAGAAAGTGTAAACTTCAAAATTGATCGAGTTCACTGGAGGCTAACTATAGACAAAAGGGTTGTAAATGCAACAGCTGAAGTAAGGAAACGTCGATGATTGTCTACTATGTACGCTCTCGGTGTTGAGTAAAAAAATATGCGATTCGCTGTCAGTTGGGTCCAAAGATATTTTAAAGTCTCCAAATGTCACTCTACAAACTTTTAAGCACAATATCGCATGGAGATACTGCATTGCTTTATACGCTGCAAGTGGGTATACCTCGAATTGAGTAAAAAAGCCTATCGACTGAGTACATATCAAAGGTTATTTAAGTTCCCAAATTAAAATACCCTAACTTAAAAATCTTTTGAAGGTATTTTCGTCATAAAAAATTATGTTTTCGGGACTTCATGTCTGGAGTGTAGGTACGTCATTTGGAGTTAAAGGCCCCTTTTATTTTCGGTGAAGGATTAAAATCTTTTAATACTTTTTAGTATTACTTCATTCAGTAGAATCTATCACCGAGTCTTTTTTATGTTTGAAATGTAAGGCACGATCTAAATGTGGGAAACTGAGTTTGTACCACGTTAGTATAGGTTAAAGGTATTTTACCAGTGCTTAACATGACAAGTTGCACTTCTTTAATATGTTCAACCACTATTTTTGTGATTTAATATATGAGTGTTCAGTTCATATGAAAACAGTGGCCACACATACACAAAACAGTTACCACAGAAATGGATATGGAAGATCCCTGACATGATACATCCTACAAAAACAGGATACTTTGTACAGCCCATGGGTCTTGATGAAACCTATAAACAACATGTACCTACAGGAAGCGCAAACCAAGGAAAAGTCACAAAGTCAAAAGGGATTTCTGGTGTTATCTTTTTTCTCGCAAAAAAGAAATTAAGGTTTTCCCGCTTTCTTACACAATGCAATGGTGACATTAAGCGTCTCTTTTCATTATCATAACGTAACATTCCAAAATACTTAAATGAAATCGCCTAGACTATTATGATGATCCCCTGTCAAAAAAGTGACACATAATTCAAACTCACAACAACGCTACAACATGATCCTGCCGCTATTAGGTTTTTAAGATATGATACGGTACACATTAGACTGGAACGTGTGTAGTTTGGTTTTGTCGTAAGAACAACTTTATATCTCTTCAAACTAGGAAAACAAGCCAGTAATTTCATAAGAATTGTTAAACCATTAGAACGTAACTATAACACATTCTTGTGCACTCGAACATTTTCATTTAGCAGTGTCCTTATAAAATATTTATTTAACATGAGTTTGACAATGAAAATAAAACTCTAATATTTAGATTGAAAATAACATTTACATTACAGCAAATAATGAAGTGAGTATCACTATCATAAACTTTAGACATCGGAACTAATCGTTATTTTTCATTTGATTGTGAGCAAGCACCGACATCGATGATCTTCGATAGTAACTTGCAAGCTAAAGGAACTTAAGTTGTATTTTGACACATCAGTGATTTTAATGATTGCTAGACATAAATGTATTGTAGTTCGCTCTGCAACTTAATTTGTATTGGTGCAAGCATGCCACTTTCTGTTTTAATGTACTTGAAAGATCACTTTTTTACGTGAACTTAACCACTAACCTTACATTGCACTTAGGCTAATATATAATGTGGCAACTTTCAGAAAAGCATGCTCATCGGTTAACTTTCCCTTCCTATTTACGAGTTAAATGAAATCTAATTAACAGAGTTTGGGAAGAGTTGTGCAGTTGTACATCCATAAAAAGGAGCAAATAAACACAAAAATGTTCTTTAAGTCCGTTGTTGCACAAACGTTTTCGAAGATTCACATCTTACTCCTCAGGTGCAATTATATACAAGTTTGAAAATTCACAGTCAAAAGAAAGAAAAAGTAACATAATCGACTAGTCTTGTTCAAAATACATCAAAGCACAGAAATAGTATAACTTGGTTGGTAAAACCAAGCGGCATTTGTCTACCAGGATTAGTGAGCATTTATCTGGAAATCAGTTGTCTATGACCATATACTTAATTGTGAAGAATGCAGTTCTGCAGACAGTAAGAACTTTTCTATTTTGGCAACTGGCAGCTCAGATTTCGAAATCAAAATCAAAGAGGCACTTTTAATCAACAAGTGCAAACCCACTCTTAACACACAACTCTACCATCATGGATCAAGTTATAATCTTTCTGTATTTCAATGTATTTTAAACAAATAAATTATGTAAGTTTTTCTTTCTTTTCCGTAAAAAGAATAAGATATAAGCAGGTCACTTTTGGCTCCTTTCAACTTGGCCCTTTACCCTGAGTAACTGGAAATACCATATGAATGTATATTTCATTAATCTTTACATATCAATACTTTTCTCAATTAAATGATGTGCAAATAATGTGTAAAACCTCTGTTAGCTAAGTAGTTTTCTGACATAATTTCTGATAACTATTTAAGTTAGGCGTTTTTTGACCAATATTTGACCTTCAATTTTGCCTCAACAAGCAGAGGCTCACTATTTAGCATATTCCCTATCATTGTTATCATATTACAGTCCTGTGTAATGCACTAATTTGTAAAAAATGGTAAAAATGTTACTTGACCCATTACCAGTGACCCTTGACTTATGAAAACATAACAAACGCATGCACCAAATTTATGGTCAGTCAAGTACATTACCAAGCGGTCAATCGATTTGACTGACAGTTTTGGAAGAGTTTTGAGACATAATTTGGTAACATTTGACCTCACGCTATAATTAAGCCTTAGGCATTTAGTATGAAATTTAACCTCCTCATCCTCCAGATACCAAAAAGCATTAGTTATCGTCCTTCTTTTGTTCTCTATACATCACAGAATTTAATACCTTTCAGTATACTGAAATGGGAAAAATGGCAGAAACCATTTCAAGCTTTAGTATCCTTTGACCTCCAAAGCTTCGTGTATAAGGCGCCACCAAGTTTGCACGCACATGCTCTTATAGTTAGCTAGGTACCCACTAAGTTTCAATTATTTGTGCTAGAAAGCAGATTTGAATGTCACTTGGCTAACTTTTTACTCAAGATGTTGTCAACCAAGACGCACTGTCTTTAAAAAGTTATTTTTGGGAAGCTGCCCGAGTGCACTTATCATATTTAGTTGCGCTATCGCCAATTTTTTGTTACAGCTTGAGCAGTATAAATGTTTCAATGCGACCCTTATACCAGCATCCTTCTTTAACGGTTATAATCACTTTGTTCCATGGGATTCACCTACCACTGATTGAAATTCAATAGCGCGGTCTAGTAAGAGCTCTATTAAGACCCCTTTAGATAGTTAAACAATTCAAAACCCGGGGGACTTCACCGCACTCCCACGGCTTCTGGACCGTTCGGGTGTTTGACCTACTATCCTCTACTTTGATACAACTGTGCAGCTGCCTTTGACTGCAGATCTTATTAAGATAAATTCCATTATGCTTCTTTCATTGTCACATGTTGAACCATATAGAAAAATTGGTCGTATCTGACCTCGACGTCGTCAGTAGACAGGGATGGAGGGACAAAAGGCATATTAATGCTGTTTTACGTCTGATCCTCGTTTCACAGGGCCCACAATTTGCCATGTCATCTATTCATGATTTCAGAATAAAATCCATTGTGAAATACCTTTCTCAATTTTTCCAACGCCTTCTCAAACGAGAATCAGGGGTATTTTAAATAATGTATTATAAGTAAAATGAAAATAGCCCCTATTGAAGCAAAACAATGAACGGCAAACTGTAGGACTAATGCGTGACGCCCTATTCGTCATTGACCGTCTTTCGTCTTTCGATCAGTGATAAAACGTTTGCCACTCCTGACATCTGGAAACATTCGTTAGGATAAGACGCAGGCGGTAAAATCTATCATAAATCCTTAACTCACCCTTACACTCTCTCAAAATAATTGGTGTACTTTATTATAAGTGGTTGCAACTTGAGTATTGAATTTACCATTGCACTGCAATGACTTGCGTCTGCCCACAGACATACCGGCAATCTTTTCATCACATTAGCAACTTGTCACAAGTTACAGTTACTGAATGCACATTTAAATGCATCGTGCTTTAAAGAACACAAATGCTATATTTCCAAAAAAGTAATGGAATAATTTACTTTTTACTGCCATGGCTACATTAAAAAAAAAAACTTGATGAAAAACCAGTCATCGACATCGAACATTTTAGAAACGCCATGAGTCTCTAAGATAAAAGTCCAAGATATTGCCGACTGATTATAAGTATGAACGATTAAACGGAAATGTCAAAAAGGTAGTAAAGCGTGGTAGTAAGATTCCAGGTTTATTTTCTTTGTATCATGTCAAAAAAAAAATTATAGCACAAAACAAAACTAAATGAATGAATGAATGAACAAGCGCACGCAGGCACGTAAGAACCAACGAACGAATGAATATATGAATAAAATAAGATAAAAAAAATAAAATAAAATAAGATAGATAAAACAAGCAATAAGACCTTTGCGTAATTACGAGGTACTGCTAGCATCCTTGGGAGCAGTTTTAAACGTTTGAATGTTAAATCATGGAGCTAATACCAGGTAGTAACTCCATGGTTAAACACGCTTTGAATATTGAGTTTCAGGAGGACTATGGAATAAAAACGTTTACCAACAACACGGTTGGCTCCCCGTAGGCCCAGAAGGCTTGAAGAAACAGACAAAAGCAACGTGGAAATAATGCCTAATTTTCAAGGGGTGGGGAGGCAAACAACGTATTGCTTTCGGTTAATAGCATAAGCAGCATCCATAGAAGGTACATTATATTAAACGATATATTGCTTTTGACTTCTGCATTTTATCACAGGTTCTAAAATGATCTAGTATGGACAAGGCACTGGGAAACGTGATGAACATGTTTTATTTTCCTAGCCGTCCATCACTTCACTGCTTGAAACATGAATGCGTATTACAAGACTTCGAAGTCCGAACTTTACTACAAATTTATTAAAAAGCATACGTACCAAAACGTTTGGCGGTGGATGAAAATTTTGGGCAAGAAGAGGGGTTGCTGGTATGACACATACCTTGACAGAAGGTAAAGCTATTCAAGCAGTCTAAAATGGAGTAATGTTTTACTTTTTATTTCCCAAATGCAAAAACTATAGATTTGAAGGCCACAAAACTATATAATACATGGCACGCTTTATTCTGTAGTTGTTTTGAAAATCAGGGGGTCTTTATAGGTAATTCCCCAAGTCAAACGCTTTGAATATATCCCCTTCCCCCAGAGTTTGAGCCTACGTCGTAGTTTCTCTTTCAAGAAATCAGTAAAGTTTAACCAATAAATCATCTCTGGTATTCACTGAAAAACACTACTAAAATAACTGTAAAATCAAAGAAGAAACACAAGATAGCTTGTCTTGACATATTTTTGTTGGGACTATGCAAAATCATGACCGTGAAATTTAGTCTTGTGAAGTTTCATGTAACTCCGGGTCTATTCTCCATTTGAAAAGCATTTCGGGTTCTCAGCTGTGATTGCAGAAGGCTTTGAAAAAGCAAAGCCCAAACGTGCGATTGCCATGAAAAATTATCCTATTGCCACAATACAGTAAAGATTGTGTTCTATTGATGTCTTAATCTACTAAACCAAAACAGTTTTTCATCAAGGGGAATGAAGAATCCGTGCAAATGGGTGTAAAACTATCATTTCAATGAAGATGGTTGATTGCAGCAAAACGTAAAAATTCGGCTTACTATAGCCTTTATTTGAAGGTTCTATTAAATGTTTAACTAAAACAACTTTTTTAAAGAAATGAGGTTGTAGGATTTACATATTGAATACCAGTTTGCTATTAATTTATAGACGCAGATTGTCACAAACTAACATTAAACAGAATAAACGATGTATATTATGATCTATTATCTTTTCATGCATACATCCTAAAATTTGTCACTCGGTATTGGGAATATAACATCACATTTCTGTGTCTAAGCTACTAACAATTTGGAGGTGATAGGTGAGCAGGGCCATCGCGACCGGGGGTGTAGGGGGTGTAAAGTTCGTCAGAGCGACGATAGTCGGAAAATCTGAACTACCGGTTGGAATTTCTGATTTCTCAGTCTAGCATATTTTTCCGACTGAGCCTTTGTCAACTTTGTCTTTATTTTCCAACAAGATCAAGTGAGAATAGTACCAAACATTTTTCTTCACGTAAAATCGAATTAAAGCTGTCCTTTGACATCTTATTTAATGAAAAATTTCGGCGCGCTTCGCGCGCGTGCGACAAGTTTTGACCTTCATCTCGTTGCCATTATTAAGGTGTTTATACATGGAAATATTCTGATCACAACACTTTCTGAAAAAACAGAGATACATCTCCAAAAATATGTAGGGGCATCGCATCAATATGGGATCTTTCAATCTAATTTGTAGCATAATGAGGAAGGTTGAAAGTACGTATTTGCCGTTTTACATTTTAAAAAAAACATACCGAGTGTTTCGCGCGCAGCCATTATTGGCATAGGTGGTGATTGTTAAGACACTTACGACGAAAACGCATTCTGAAATGCGCTTTTTATTACTTCATTCCTTTTGGTATACCTGTCAGGGATGTCTAATATCGCCTTCCTGCATATTCTCTACCTCCTCCCTATTCCCCATTGCTGGAAGCCATTCGTCTGGATTTTCGTTCAAATTTAGTAAAAATGCGATAGATGTTAAGTGCTTGGCGTCATACTCTATATTATCATTTGGATGACAGGTAATACGCATTATGTCTCTGACTCATTTTATATTATTGATCCAGAGCTTCCAGGTATCTGCTAGCCTTAGATGCTCTTTTATAATGCACACTGAAGGAAAGGAAAATTTTCGAAAAAGTCCAAGAATGTTTTTGTTGACTCCACGCACGTATTTTTGCGAAAAAAATGATCCGAACAGAAGACAGTAAAGAAGCAAAAAAAAAGGGGAGGGGGTGGGGGTCTCCAGAAGGTTTGTTGACAACGTATTTTGCTCTATAAGACAACTTACTCTCTTCTTTCACCTAACCAAAAATTAGAATTTTCTAAATTATGGATATTTCCCAGCCATATATGAGCAGCTCAAAAACTGTCCCAAAGATAGCACCATTTTGCATCTAAGCAACCTTAAATTAACCAAAAATTCTCAAAGTGAGGGGGGTACCCCTCCCCTCAGACCCCTTCCCTAGGACGGCACCTTCACGTCGTGACAAATGAAGGATTCTTTCTGCTGCTGAGTTCACAAAATATGGACATTTTTTAGCGATATATGAACAGCTCAATAAATATCCCAAAGATAACACCATTTTGCATCTAACCATCCTTAAATTAACAAAAATTCTCAAAAGTGGAGGGGGACAAACCCTCCCCATAGATCCTTCCCCAAGAAAGGCACTTTTATGTAGTGACAAAGGAAGGATCTTTACACCCTTCTAAACGTATGACCCTAGCTACGGCGCTGTACGTGAGTCTATGAATATGAACAAGTACCTTTCTAGTGTTCATTGATTAGATGAAATGCAACATATCTGAACATTAAAAGAAAAGAATGAAAAAGAAGAGAACTTTGGCACCTACTGTTTTAAGATGATAAGTGTTCTTTAGTTTGGGATTTAAACTATAAGCTTCATCATACAAAATTAATGTTTTCTTAACGATATATGTAACTTTGTTGACTGACGTCGCGTTCATTTTTGAATGAAAGGCACGTATAATAAAAGCAATTATTCAAAGCTATGAAAGCCCTCTTCTGCCCTCTTCTGTCTTGTGTTTTTCAATTTGTGCTTTGACTTATTAATCTCACGGCTTGACGTGTCATTGTTCACAATTCCCTGAATCGTGTAAAACGCTCTTTCTCTTTGTCTAATATATTATTACTATTACTAGCAGTAATTGGCTCACAACGAACTACCTTCAGAGTAGTTGAATAGCCATAATATGTGCTAAAGAATACAAGTGGAACTTTATAGTACTATACTGAGACAGTGACAGGCCTGTTGAACATTAAAGAAGTGACTGATTTCTAAAGAAAGTTAAGCATACTCTACGATAGCCAAACTGTCACGCAAAGACAGTATCACTTTTAAACCACCTAAAGTTTTAAAAAAGAACACATAATCGTTTCTACTGACTATTCATTTGTGTACTAGCAATATAAAAGTACAAGGCTTATCTAATCATTAAAATAAAGGCCCCTTCTTACATCTTTCCAAAACAAGTTGAATAAAAAAAAAATCTGTGATTCTAAGCTTTAAAATATAATTGTCTCCATCAATTTCCATGTCAAGTTACTTGAGTTCTTTAACTTGACATTAAATTACAAAATGCCTGAAATATAACAAGGCCAACTCGGTTTAAATATAAGAAGGCATGTACTGGATGTAAAGAGATTGTGCTCCCTAGAATGCAGAGCTGTTATTCAAATTACACCTCTTTGTTGAATTGTAGATATTGAACCTTCACTACTATCATCATTTTCTCAGTGTCCTAGAGTGATCTACTTTAAGAGTGCTTACAGCAGAAGAGAAACGAAAAGTTGTTATGGTCGTAGTTAATCATTGTCTCCAGGTGTTAACTGTTATTAACTATCATATCCAATCTAAACTATACTCTTTGTTAAACAAGACAATCGAATTATATTTCAAAAATGAGGACTTGAAACAGAAAGAAATTTTTGCTTGTTATGTTGTCAACAAATCGCAAACCCCAAACTTATGATAGCTACGAATTCGTATTGTATAATTATACGAACAGCATGTAAGAAGCACAGGTTATTACTGTCAGTTTACATAAAATTCCCGTCTTCAAGGTTAATCAAGTCAGAAGGATTTAATTTAAGTGTTTTTTAAGGTATGTAAACACATTTTTAAGATTTTTCTTTAAGAAACTGTCTTCAAATTTATGTTGCTTATCTATCATCTATTCTTCAAAGTATATCAGACCAAAGAACAAAAACGACTCGTTTCGTTACATAACGTTTATTTTCGTTGTATATCAAAAGATATCTACAGTTTTAAAGCACACTTAAATACCATATTTGGTAATGTAACGGTTGGGTGTACATGTGTGTACATTCACTTCATGTTTACAAAGAGACATTTTTCTACAATGAAATTATGAACTTATTTTGGTCATTAAATTTACGCGAGGAAAAATTGTTGAGAATGCATTGCATGCAATACGTTTGCTATATATATATA
>WURT03006042.1:0-16712 GCA_009936505.3 Holothuria glaberrima
TATATAAATATAAATATATATATATATATATATATATTTATAGGTGGTAAACCTGTTGCCCGAGTAAAACTGCTTTTACTGGATGATAATCAACACGGCAATGGGTTTGTGCCGAATGACCCCCGGAAGATCTGAAGTGTCTGCAAAGTTAGTGGGGGATAAACGCCAGAATTACGATTACACTCTGTAAATGACATTATGATGAACAAATTAGTTAAACAGATTACAACTATCACAATGTGATTTTGAAATATCTTAGCTCGCACTAATGGCAGGTCCATTTGTAATATCTGAAGTATGTATAATAGCAAACAAGCATCCAAGAAAAAGCGTGCGAAGCGTGCCGAAAAATATTGTTTTGAAGGCACTTTATCAATGTTTAATCTTCGCATTACATTGAAAAGTTATTAACTTCTTTAAGTTTAAACCCACTCCAGGAAGGGGGTTTACAATAAATAAATTACGCATAGTTTTCCATGGGTTTGGTTTGTGTGTGAAGATATGCTTTACAATGCATGTTACATTGTTCAACCTGTGAGGTGTAGTACCAGAAGCGGCATCAAGCAGCCTTTTTAGCCTTTACCGGATAGTTCGTAGAGAATAGCTATTATAAATTGAATTTCAAGTGTTACTGAAGATACGTTTATTAATTGCCGGGTGCACGGACCAAATGGTCTCACGGACTGGTTCCCCACCCCTTGTTTAAAACATTCTCGGTTAAAAATGCTTTCAAAACACGACTTTTGCCCTTCCGAGTTTTTTTCTTTGCACTGCTCCTACTGTATTAATGTAATTAAAAACTGAGTGGGTGTGACTTCAGAACTTTCAACCAAGTTATGTTTGATCAGACACCGATACAGCTTGGAATTCAAAATTCTCGACACGCCGGGCATGTATGGCTTTAGAAGACTAATAAGCGACTTTCGCGATTATCGATGATTAAGGCTTCGGTAATTTTACCAAGTTAACGTTTCCTTATATACCCTTTTTGGGAAGTTAAAATTCTTGACACATGAAAATACAATAAAATAAACTCATGAAACAACTTACAACTTACGTTCCGGGCGATGGTTTTAGAAGAAATTTTTAGCAAAAGAAATTTCTTAGTACTCTACATGCCGACTGATGGTGGCTTCCCTATAAGAGTGTGACAGTTTATCATTTTTCTTTATCACAAACTAGAATCCCCCGACCCCCCCCCCCCACCATTGAACGAGCTGCATACGAACCTGAAAATAAATTGAAACCACAACGCCACAAATGCCATTGACCCAGTAAACCTAGGTTGAATCTTAAAATTAGTTAATTGTTATCTGCAATGCTAAGTACCCTACGGTACCTGTTGTATTCTCTGCTAGATTATGCCTTTTCCATATTTGCTGGTGAGTGTGGAGAAATGAGGCCCGCTGTTGAAAGGAATCCAGCGCTGCAGTGTAGTACAGTATTACTGCAGCTGGTAGTGTGCGCGAGTACCGCATGGGCTGGATATGCTACTATGACCTGATTAACATAGGCCTAATACATGCAGGTATGCTTGTATGGAATGTAGCAGAAGAGTCCATTCAGGAAAGAGGTTACTACAGACTACCTGAAGAGCTTTTGCAGGCTGTATGGGTATCACTGTAATATTTTATAATAACCATACTGCAACTGTACTATCCAAAGCGGATCATTGATATCGACGAGGGGGGGCGTCCGAACTTCCTTGAATACGGACTAGATTTTGCCCCCCCCCCAACATAATTTCTTAGAGTCTCCCGTGAGTTCTAGAAAGTAACTCAGGTTGTAGTTTGCATCCAAAAAAAGCACTCCTTGTGGTATTTTTTTATGTAAGCAACGTTGACTTTTATATTTCATTCTCCATTTTCCCCTAGATCGTCTTAATGATGCAAATTTTTACCCTCCTTAAGTTGATGTACCTCATTCTGGTGGTTGGGAAAGTTATATCTGAGAGACTCGACCTCAAGTATGGATTCGGAAGTTCTGTGTGGTTCCGTGAAGGTATTACTCTTGAACTGTATTGCAGACAAGATTCAACGGAAGACATCGAGATTCGCTCTCCTGCTGGAACTATTGTGCAAGGATCAAGTTTGGTTCACAAAATGACTTATAAATATGACTATCATAAGAATTCGTCGGCAAACGTTCTCATTATCAAAAAATTAAGCAGGGAGGACCGGGGAATTTATTACTGCGAGGAAGGACAGAGCACAACTTTTGCTCAAATATATGTTTTCTACAGTCCATCTGACAAGAGTCCACAATGTACGTCTAACTACGATTCACCTGTTATATTTGATGATATACGACAGGACTATATCAATTTTAGTTGTGCAACTGAAGAAGGAAATCCACCCGTTAAGATGACTCTTACAGTCCATGAACCAGAAAACTCTCATAATATTACAGACCTTGAAAAACTTTGTACTGTTGATCAAAACTTTGATAATTTCAGCACATTCTCTTGTCATATGAACGAGTCTCTACGCAATACTACATTCCGTTGTGATTTATCTCAGCAGTTCCCCTCCCCTTACAATGGAAGCTACAAAGACTCTTGTTCCTTTGGACCATTACATTTTCTTTCAAATTTCTCGATTAAAGTCTCTAAGTCATATGAAAATGATAAAGGAGATGTTAAGCTGACCTGTACCACTAACGTAACTGGGGTTAAAATAAAGTGGATCGGCATCCCTGACGATCGGTTGTACAATGTGACAACTAGCGATTACTTCACTCAAGTGTGGATAAAAAATGTAAAGCAACAATCGAAGTCAGAGATCACCGTCCAGTGTATTGGTATTTACGGTTACCGGAATATTGCAGATAGTGTTAACATTACCACTGGAAATGGAAAAAATGGAAGAACAGGTAGTCCTATACTTATTATTTTATTACTTCTTGTAATACTAAGCATGATACTAAGCATTGCCTTTTTCCTTGGCTGTTATACTCGGAAACTAAGAAATCAGCCAGCTTCAGATCATGAGAATCCCCAACAAAAAGAAGTAAATACTATTAACATGGACGCGACAACAATGGCGCCAAATAAAAACAATGCGAACAATACTTTAATCGAAGTATGTAATGGGGATGAAACGCGCAATTCAGATCCTTCAAATGATCAATTGGAGAATATGATGTTCAGCGATATGTGTATAAATCCTGTTTACGAAACAGCGTCAATTGCAGCAGATGTAACAGTATTGGAACGCAATAGAGAGCAGTACGCAGAAGTAAGTAAACAGGTTAGTAAGGTTGGCGTATGATTGGTTTTATCATAAATCATTTGGAAGTTATTTTGACCGACACAAATGTATAAAAAAAGTCTAGAGTGAGGACCGTTGATACATGCCTAACTCCTTAAATTATACTCCATTTCCAAGACCAATCCGTATGGTCGGGCTTTCTTTACAGAAAGACTTGACCACATTAAAGAAAAGGTTGCTGATGAAGGAAGGAAATAATGTCGGAATTATTTTGTATAAAAAGGTAGTTTAAAATATAATATTATCAATAAAAACATTGAGCATGTGAAGTTTCCAGGAATGAAGTTAGTGAAACACAGAAAGGTTTTACAAATCAAAGTCATACACTACAAGCAGCATAGTTGAATGTCCTATCTATCGGCATCCTAGGCTTTTTTATGTAAAACTTTGCAAAACTATACTCTCTTTAGCCAAAAGATCGACATCAGGGACCGATAAAAAGTACGTTTTAATTATATTTATTAATTGTACATGTGATGCTAATCATTTTTACATGCTAAGCGTTATTCGCACACGCAACTCGTGCCAAAATAAATGTGATTTTTTTTTTGAGACCCGGGGAGCAGTTAGAGATTGTTGATTGTTGGAATCATAAAGGAACCCACGCAAAGCCGGTTTTTTAGGTTATTAAAATATGTACGTGCAGCACAAGGTCGGGCTACAAGGGATCATTTTTGCCTCTCATCTTTTTCTCTTCACCTCCACTGCTCCAAACTTAATGCTGTACTGATCCCAAACTTTTAATTCCAAAACAGCTAATAATGTAATTTTGGAGCCCTCTTTTCACTCACAAATTACTGGTGTTTGACATAATGAGGCCTACTTCTTTCAATGGAGCTTGTGTGAAATTAATTTTCCTGACCTCCATCCATACCCTACCATAATCCGTTCTATCCTTTCACAATTCCCCTACATAATCAACTCGAGTGTTAGTGTTTAAGTCGTTATTTGCCAACAGTCACAGCTTAAGGAACTTTCCCCTACACATACGGGACGCTGCCCCTGAACTCCACCAGGGACTGCCTTAGGGCCCCTGGACCACACACCTACTGGGAAAGTATTTCGACCTTTTACGGAGCCTATGGTGGCATGCGTTATTCCATGTTGTTGGTCCTAATTATTCCTTCCATCGTACAATTAACTCCTTCACCTTATGCACCCGACTTTCAAACTTTGGTGCCGCCACTGTTTGTAAGCCTGCAATATAGTGTACATATGAGCGTAAAATGCTGGGATACTTACCTTCTCCTTGGGCCGATTTTCCCCCTCCCCCCCCCACCATCCCTTCATTCCTTGTATCCCTTAGAGCGGGGAAGGGGAACCATTTTCCTCTGGCGGGCCGTTTGGAAGGTCATACTCCACTCGCAGGCCGCACTCAGAGACGGTGCAACAAGCTTACGCCACAGGGCGCAGGCTAAAGGTCCCAAACAGGCTCTACATGCTGAGGTCTAGGGTAAAAGTCTGGAAAAGAACTGGGCCGAAGCCCGGAATCTCTGGGATTTGTACTAATTTGTGGGCAATAATATACTCATCCGACCATTTTTGAATGGCATAGAATGTGCTAGGCTAAATAGGCCAGAAGTATCACAATATGACCATTTGTTTTGTTATTTATGTGTGAAGTAATGATGAAGGAACGCAGATAAAAAGTGCGCTCGAAGTGCGCCGAAAAAACTGCGTATTTTTAAACCAACTTTATTTTTTCCACACTTCCAGTAAAATTGTCCACTTTCTGACGTTTCATTCACTATTCGGAGGGACACATCTTAAACCCCACAACCCCTTTTCGAATCTACGGGAACAGATACATTACCTACTACTAACTTTCACACTCTAATAGAGACCTACACACGTGACAGCCCATTGTAATTCTGAACAATTTTACGTATGTAGCCTATGTGTCACTCAAACTTCCGTTACCTACAGTAGTACATGGATTCGGCACCCTTTTTATGTCCAATGGAACGAATCTGTTGGTATGTTTCATTGTGTGAACAGGGGTTTTAGTTACATACTGGTAGTGTTTCCCATCAGTTTTACATGAAATACCCGGAAAGTGGTACTGCATAAGCATGATAAACGGCGGGTGCCGCAGTTTGGAAATTATCGTCAGTTAGTTTTCAAGTAATTCTGAATTGTCATTTATGAATCGCCTCGCGGGCCGGATGAGATGGTCTCGCGGGCCGGAGGTTCCCCACGCCTGCCTTAGAGCACAGAAATGTGTCGTTTAGCTCATCATTACAAAGTTAACAGTGTGGTGGAAGCTAAAGAAAGCCCCATTGTAACAACACAAGTTGCCCAGAAAGTCCACGAATGGGGGTAAAACATCTTTGGTACAGTATAACTTTATTTCAGTCCCAAGCACATCAACTGAATGACAATAAAATAATAACTGAGTGTAAATACCGTAACATAATAAATCGCTAAAAAAATCGATGGGGTTCTATTATGTAGCCAATTAAAAATAAACGCCCCCACATTACACCGATTTAGGTCATATGTGTTAAGAATGTTTAGACTAGTGAAAAGAGGTGCAGTATAATGATGCCAGTACATTGCTTTTGCACCTAATAGCCCTTTTCTGCAGTACAAAGAGAGGATTTTTTCTAGTCGCATACGTGCTCCCCCAAACAACATTTCATGAAGTAAGATAAGGAAGTATAAATGTATTATACAGGAAGACCAATACTTCTGTAGGAAAAAGCTGTCGAAATCGGTGGAGTACCCCCACACCCTTTGAAACCTTCATGCTAACATAGTGATGTGATTGGTCTAGGTAAGATGTGAATCAACAAACACGCCAAGAAACTAGTAACATTAGAACGCCGTACATTAACACCCGCAGTTGCATATTTTTTATAGTATGATTGAGGTTCTTAGAAGGTGAAGAAAAAATCACAAAATCTGTCTTTTTTATGTTTAGAGATAACTTTTTACACAGAACCAGTTGTGAATATTGATAAAATCATTTTGTACAGTATTAAGTAAACGGCTGAGGTTATTACACGGAAATACAAGATTAATATCGTCAGCATAAGAAATTATATGAAAATTATTACTAGCCCTGTGGAGGTCATTGGTATAAATAATAAAGATTCCCTTAGAAACACCACAGGTAATAGATTTACGTAAAGAGTTAACATTATTAATGCCAACAAATTGGTAACGGTCATTCATATAACTCTTAAACCAGTCCTTAGCAGTACCCCTGACATAGTAATGTTCAAGCTTATTAAGTAAGAAATTATGGTCCAATGTATCAATTAAAACCTTAGGACCATAGCCGGATTTACCTTCGGGGGGGCCGTAACCTGTCGTCTGAAGGGGGGCCCCTTTCGGGTCAGCTGGACATATTAATATGAGCGTTCATGGAAACTTTCGGGGCCCCCTCAAAGCAAAATTATCGGAGGACCCGTAACCAATAGGTTGCCTCGATTACTGGGTAAATCTCGCTGTGCTTAGGAGGATCTAGAAAATGCCATATACATATTGATTTTGTTTGCAAGGTTTCCGTAACTTGGTTTACAAAATGTAGAATAGCTTGTGAAGTCGAACGACCGGGGAGGCATACAGAAGGATTCGCTTGGCTAAACACAAATACAATCGAGTAAACATCAGTTTTTCAAGTACTTTCGAGACGCACGGCAAAATTGAGATAGGTCTATAGTTATTTACAAAATCTTTACCGCCGTACTTATAGACCGCGCCATACTTGCAATTTTTAGAGAACTTGGAACGATACACTTCTCTTATGAAAGGTTTTGGAGAATTTAATAAATATACTTTTACACAGTCGAGTCCTGTGGAGTTAAATGAAAAGATACCAGTTAGCATGCAGGCTTGGCTAATGATATGCACATGTGCAGGGATCTAGTTATGTTGAAAGCTGAAGGTAGACTGCAGTAAGTCTTAACCGCTGTCTGCTAGTTATTACTTAAATACCTTCACCTAAGTCTACACCTAAACTGACCGTGATAGCAGCAGCTAGTGAGTCAGCTGGGCCTACCGGTTCTGTCGAAGTAGGCTGTTTGAGTAAAGGCAATTGAATGTGAGTACTGCTCTGCCAGTGAGTTGAGTTGCCCACAGAATGCTGGTCTGGCAGATGAAATAAGCCGTACCCCAATAAGCTGACCGTGGCAGTTGTGAATGCTGCAACCGTTAAAATGAGTTGCCTACCGAAGAACTGCAATCCGTGACGCTGCAGGGCTAGGCCTAGGTCTAGATGTGCTAATGAGCTACAAAGACAGGCCCGTAGCCAGCTTTTACCTGGGGGAGTTCATCATGCAACAGGACTATCTAAGCGGAGCGCTTCCATCGGTTGGCGCAAAGCGTACCACAAAATTTTCGGCTTTATAAACCCCAAGATGAAACGGCACTTCCCAAGTGTTCTAAGCAAGAATATGTTCAGCCCCCACATCGAGATTCTCCCCACTTCTTGGAGCACTTGACAAATATTGGGGGATGAACATACATCTAACCCCCCCTACTTTTTCATTTTTAATCGCCGCCACGGGGTTCGGCATTTTCTTGAGGCTGCGAAGCGCCCAAGCGAGGAGCGGAGCGACCGAGCGGGGAGAAGGTGTGGTCCCCCCCCCCTCCGACCCCAGGGAGTTTTTGAGTTTTTACATCAAAATTGAGCGATCTGGTGAACACCTTAGCTGGAATTTTTGGACATTTCAATCAAATGGAAACATGTAAAAAAGCTTAGCCACAAAAATTGTAAAAGAGGGCCAACAACGGAGTAAAAGAGGTGCCCATAGGCAGGGGAAATTCATCCTACAGTGATATTGTTGAAGTGGAAAAAAGTGAAAAAGAGAAATAAACCAAAAAAATTTCATGTGCCTAATTTGGGCCTATTACCTTGTATCAATGTTTTCTTTATTCCATCGAGAGTCAATGGGGCCCTCGGGAATTGTGTTGCACTGAAACAAAACAGCTACTCATACGGCTTACATTGGCTAAACCAGCGGAATCGACCATTTTGCCCTGAATGACACCAAAACTCAATTTTTTAAATAAAAAAATAAAAAAATTAGTTCTGGGCGGGAGGGGTTCGTGCGAACCCCCTGAACCCCCCTGGCTACGGGCCTGTTCAAAGAGAAGTAAGCCTACAGTTAGTTACTTGTTACTTGTTAGGACCGACTACATGGTCAAGTGGTTAGAGCATCCGACTTGTGAAAGGTGAGGGGATCGAATCCAGGCCGGGTCATACCAAAGACTAAAAAATGGAACCATTGTGCTTGATGCTTAGTATGAGCAATAGAGTAGGGAAAGCAAGCCAGTGAGCCACAACTGGAAAAAAGGCTGTGGCTGGCCCGATTTAAACAAATTGGTTAGAAAATGAGCCGTAAAACTTCATCTAACTAACTACTTGTTAGGATAGTGTACGTGAGGCCTATACACAAGCGATGACTTACTTGTAATGAACGTGCACCTTACGGCGCTAAACAATGCAAGTGAACATGTCTAGATAGACTGAGGCCGAAGCGGATAACTGTAGTTAATTGTCATCTGCAATGCTAAGTACCCTAACGGTACCTGTTGTACTCTCTGCTTGAACATGTCGTCTCCATTTTTGTTACCTTCATAGCAGGTGTCGAAAATGTACTCCTCTTTTGACGTACATACTCTAACACCTGCCAACAATGACAGAGATCATCCAATTTCGCTATATTCATAAGCCCAATTTGATTTTACCTCTTGACTGTTGATTGGGTTGAATATATATGAATATTCATATTGCACGAAAAGTCTTCAGATGCAACGTTCACTTTTACACAGTAAGTCAATGGGACTACATTGTGAGAGCTTGAAGCGAACAAAATCACACACTAAAACCGCATTTGTCGTTCGAAACAGCATGGTAATCAGACTTGCTTTAGTCGTTTTTTCGTTGAATATGTATAATTTTTGTTTGTTGTGATCGTATATATGAATAGTTAATAGCGTACAGTTTTTACCCAGTTTGACAAAGAATTGCGAAAGTTCGCGGACGTTGGTATTGCGAGTGCAGTCAGTGTGGCTGCAGTAACAATATACGTCCGCCGGGTGGGCAACCATTTTTGCTGCTAAGTGCGGAGAAATCAGGCTCGCTGCTGAAGGGAATCCAGGGCTGTAGTGTAGTAACTTAGTATGGTAAGGCTGCAGAACTCGTAGTGCGCGCAAGTAGACTGTGGGCTGGATATACTGCTATGGCCTAGAGAATGGTCTACGTGTTTGACAACGATGGTTGGAATCCCATCAAATTCGGGGACAGAATTCTTAAGAGAGAATATCATATTTAGGACTTCCTCGCGTGTTGTTAGGCTAATTAAGAGAGAGTTAACAGCCCTATTAGACAGATACGATTTATAGCTGGAATAGGAAGCGGAAATCTTACCCTGGGTAGCAATGTCAATAAAATGGGGACAGCTCTCTATTCCGACGTCTCTTCGTTCCGACGTCCCTTTGTTCCGACGTCTCTATGTTCCGAAAAATCCGCATTGAGGTTAGTGTTAGAGAAAAGGTTAGGTTAGAACAAGCCCCCATCCTACCACTGTACTTCATGCACACATTCGGAATATAGAGACGTCGGAACAACGAGACGTCGGAACATAGAGGTATAACCCAATAAAATAATCGTTAAAGGTACTTGAAACATCGAGAGGATTCGAAACACTAGTCCCATGGTGATTTATCGTTTCAGGGTATAGTTAATGGCCTACCGCGACCGTATAAAAGAGTGTTAATTGATCGCCACATAGATTTCGTGTCCTGCGTGCTGTTGCTGAACAAGTGGAAGTTAAAGTTACACATAAGGAAACAAATCTTATTTTCGTTATTCAAGGAGTGAAGTACTGTAGAAATAATATTTAAGACATCGTCCCAAACACTGAACTGGGCAATAAATAATTCCTACTATAACAGAAAACTGACCAGTGTAAACCTCTACAAAGGTAGACTCAAAAATACCTTCAACAAAAATACTAAGATTAGGTCGATATTTATAGCTTAGTTCCGAATTAATATATAAAGCGACCCCACCTCCCCGTCCTTCACTAGAGGCCTGTTCAAAATTGTAACCTTGAATATTGTAGATAGTATGTAAAGTTTCAGTGCTGTTAAACCAAGTCTCCGTAATGCCAATAACAGAAAATTTATGCTTAATGGGCTTTAGTGAAATCGATAGATTGTTAAAGTTACTATTGAGTGATCTAGCATCTACATGAAATAAAGAGAAATTCTTCTCCCATATACAAGAATTAAAATCATTGAAGAAATCACAGTTGTAGTACTTGCAACCACCAAATTGGGAATCTTGCAGAGAATGTACATCAGGATCAACAGAATGCAAGGGCGAGTCATCGACATTGTCCGTGACACCAGGCATGGAAGGACCTTTACAAATAGCACAGATAATATCACTCAGTACAATAGGATTAACTGGGCAGTGGTTGTGCCACCTAACCCTGGAAGAGCAAACCCAGCCAACAACGATATGTGGGGCCTATATGGGGACAATATGGTGCGCTATGTGGGGCCAATATGGGGTTCTCATCTGGGACTCAGCTCTATGTGTCCGTGGGGGAAAAATGGAGCTTATATGGAATTCTACATTGGCTGGAAATGGGGCCCATGTGGGTCCTATATATTACAAATCAAATGCATTCATACTGCTCACACGGGTCATATGTGGGGCGTATATGGGGTCTATATTGGTTCCTTATATGGGTTCCATATGGGGTATATGTGCTTTTGTGTTACTCATATGGGGTCTAGATGGGGCATTTCACAAAATAAAATAACTTAAACGATACAAATTGTGAAGAAAACGGTTTCGACGTTGTCAAGAGGTAAAGGTAGCAATGCGGTATTTAACAGGCCAAAACAAAAAAAATAAAAAAAAATTAAATGAAATATGTAATTTGATGTTTGAGTGGAATTCATTCTAATTTGACAAAAGACAACATGAATAGCATAACATGTATTGTCCTGTTTGATTTGATATTGATAAGCCTACATTACATAAACATTATCCACATCGAGTCAACACAAATGTGAACCAAACTGAAAACGGCTTTCAACAAGTTGAGACCCACATGGGGCCTATCAGGGCTTTCCCATACAACCATTAACTGTTGTTCTCTACAAAAACATATTAAATTACCCTCAATCCAAATTATGTCAGGTAAATATTTGTAAATCAGAGAACCTTATCACATCCGGCCATTTAAACAAACATCTAACCAACATGGAAACTATATGGCCTTATATATGGGCATTCCGTTCCCATATTTGCCCATGAATCCCAAGGTAATACCATGTGGGCCCTCCATAGTGTGTTGGCTGTAGACATGACAAGAGACTGCTAAGAAATCGTTATCAGAGAACCTATGGAAGCAGATACAACAGAGATGATCGAGTAAGGAAGTTTTTTCCATTCAGTGTAAAAAACAAACTAATAAAAAAAAAACTGCTTTGATTTAACACCCACTTCAAAGTGAAAGCAGGATCTAGTGTGAACAGAATGCAACGAAATATCAGAACGTCACAACGGCGCAAAGCACAAGTACACATGCAATGGTGAAGTGTTCATCATCGTTTCTAACAGCCAATCTTATTACTTAAAACGAACCTTCCGCATTATCCCCTCATTGCCAACTTGAAAACAAAATGAAACGAGAAAAACCAAAGACAAATCTTGATGAAGCAGTAACTTTGCATAACTTTGCATCTTTAGGAAATAGCCACTGTTTAAAACTTCCTTCACTTCTCTCCACCCCAATGCCAGAAATGCGACCGTCCGTATGAAGTGTATTGAGATGGAAGAAAGTTACACACTCACCTAGTGCTGGGAGTGCAATCGGCACCGAGGGTACCGGATGAACACATAAATATATCGTGCAATATTAAACCACAAAAGCCAATAGACTTAGTGTTTTCGTGACTCGAAAACATTTCTTCAGTACTTTCACTTTCCGAGGTTTCAAATTTGTAAAGTTTGATCACGAAGTCGTTCTTAAGAAACGCTCTTCGGGATATCTCCCACTGCAAGCAAAATCGTGGAACTACTCTCATAATGAGTAACAGACCTGAACTGACACAAGATTTTTCAAAAATCCATCAGATGGATTATATGAACTAAGCCTAATAAAGATTAACACTGACCAAAGTCACCATATCACCACGGGCTTCCGGGGAAAACGCAATCTAAGAAATGCCACTTCTTGCAGAAGCAAACGGCACATTTTATAAGCCTACTGTGATGCATAATTTAATCAATCGGAACATTTTATAAGCCTACTGTGATGCATAATTTAATCACTCAGAGAATTTGTAATCTCTGTGTTGATTTGAGTTGTATATTTAATTGTATAGTATGTACTGTCCTAAAATTCGGAATTCAATTTATATAACAATTTTGCATTCTTGTCTATATGTATTTATGGAATCCTCGTCAATAATTTGAAAGAAATAACATTAAACATTTATTGACTTAAAACATAAATTTACTTCTTTTGCACTGGTCTCTAAATTGTGTATTGATCAGCCCACTGTGATGCATTATTTAATCAATCAGAGAATTCTTCTGTTGAAGGAGCAAAGGCCAAAATTTTCCGATAGAGAACCATCTAATATCACGTTCCATGAAACTAGTGTAGCGGATACTTTTGCCATGTTGAATCTTTCCTGGGGGTGTTGTCATGATAAACACTATCTTGGGGTAGGGTCTAAGACGGTGTCCCCTCCCCCCTTTGGAAATTATTTGTATATTTTACCTTTAAAAACAATTTCTGTGTTATAACTGTGACAAGAAGTTCCTAAAGTATAAGTTACAGTATAAATGTTTAGGACGTTTGGTTTGAGTGCCAGGTATAGTTTCCTAAATCAAGGAAAGGCTGTTATTACACAGGTAGTTGATACACAGGTATGACCATGGGTGTCAGGAATAAAGTGCCATGGTCCCAGGGACAAACAGTTTTAAACGCGAACGGTTGCGTTCTCATAAGATGTGGCCGGGGGCCTTGGACCCTGGCCCGATACAAGACAAAACACTGAACAGGGTCGAGATTGCTTCCAAGAAGGCGAAATATCTTTTATAATGAACGAGATATACAAACATGTCTTAAGGCTATAACAGATTGAAGTTTTCCAGGGGACGAACGTTTTTCTAGTGGTTTCCCCTGCTCCCCTGACCAGGTGCTTGTTGGGATCCTCTCCAATAATTTTGTCCTACATAAGATCGCTTATGAGCTATTCTGGAACATTTTGAGGTAAAACGCTGTGTCTCTAACACCTAATGTGTTATTTGACACTGCCAACGATATATTTTGGCTGGCGATGATTACAAATGGTGCTGACTGAAACTTTTCATTGCTAAAGACGCTACTCGTGTGCCAGAGGGCCCGACAAGCGTGCGCTCTGGTGTCCCTTGGTGGAAGTTATCTATGTATATAACATTTCGTTTATGACTAAGCGTATTTAAATTAAAGTTGTTTTAAGTGTATGGATTATTTAACATGTCTTTAAGTTTCTAAAGTGGCAAGTTAAACAGTTGTGTTTTTGATGTACTGTAAGTGAAAATACTGTACAAAACCTGTGTAACGAGATGACTTTAAAGACAAACACTCATCCTCCCAAAGTATATTTTTATTGTGGGGATATCAAATTCTCAGTTGGTGACTCCGCTTTGATTGACATCAAAGTCTGAAAATTCAAAAGATGCAGAGTAGCTACCATTCTACATAATCTAGAGAGTTTTTTTGTTAAACATTATAGCCGAGTGTGCTCCCAAGGGCATAGCCTTAAACAATAGAAAAGGTTTTTGACTGCACAAGGAGGGGCTTTATACAGCGATGGAAGGAGCTACATTGCTTAGCTTGGAGAACTGGAAACTGTCTGGGATGAAAAGAATTGCCCTGTAAGTTACCGGTAATTCTGGTGCAAAGTTCATGATTGCTTAGTAAACAGTTTGTAAACAGATTGTTAGTAAACAGTTTAACTTAGTGATCCTTTCAGTAGGGGCACGAAGTAGTTTCTTTACAAATATTACTGATTTTTGCTAACAAGGAAAAACATTGAATTTATTTACTGATTATAGTTTACACAAATGAGCCAAGTGTATAGTAAAGATTACCACTGACCAAAGTCACCATATCACCAAGGGCTACCGGGGAAAATACAATCTAAGAAATGTAACTTCTTTCAGCAGCAAACGGAACATTTTACAAGCCTACTGTGATGCATAATTTAATCAATCGGAACATTTTGTAAGCCTACTGTGATGCATTATTTCTTCAATCAGGGAATTTGTAATCTCTGTTTTGGTCTGCGTTGTATATTTTATTATATAGTATGTACTGTCCAAAAATTCGTCATGCAATTTATATAACAATTTTGCATTATTTAATCAATCGGAGAATTTCTACTCTCCGTTTTGGTATAAATTGTATATTTTATGACATAGTATTTGTTGTCTTTAAATTCGCAATGCAATTGTTACGGAACAATTTTGCATTTTTGTCCTCATGTATTCATGGAATCCTTGGCAATAATTTGAGTGAAATAACATTTTGATTCTTAGGCTGAATAACAGTAAATTCGGTGCGTCACAGCTGTTTCTAAATGGTGAATCAATCAGTAGTTTTACATTTCACAATTGCTGCAAAGTGTTTACAGAATGTCTTAAACGAAGGGCAAGGCCCAAATCAAGTTTTGATATGTCAGCGGGTACTTAATCTAAGCATTCTGGATAAATTTTCATTGAAATCCGATGTGTGTCTCCCAAGAAATTAGCAGTTAAAGTTGACATATTTCCAACCCAAAGTGAACTTGAAGCAGGAACGTACGATATCATAACCTCACATTAATGAGCTATCTTTGAAGTTTGTTTTTCGGTAAACTTTACAACCAATTTTCTCCTCCATAATCCCAAGTTATCGGAGTGTGAATGCATGAGAGGCATGGGAAATTGACATACTTTGAATTTTCATGTCTGCATGTGGAGTTCTTAAGATATTTGATTCGTGTTAGTGTGTTATGATAAACCATATATTTTCAACGATCATGATGGACATTTTGGACAGTTTTAGCATTTATCATTGTTGTATGCGTTTTTAGGATTGATTTCTTCTCATTCATTTCACTGAAAATGAAATTTAAAGTTTGCATTTCCGTTTTTGAAATAAAAAACCGAATTCTAGTGATAGAAAGTTTTGTGTCAGTATCTTCTTTCTTCAAATATTTTGTTGGAAACAGGTTTAACCATTTACGTGGCCCACAGCTGATGTTAATAAAATTGTTATATTCCGCCATGAGAGCATTTACCCAAAACTGCAGTTCACAAGCTATACAATAGACAAAGACACTAAAATAGTAAGAATGTTGGCAATATCTCATGCTTTTGCTGTTGTTTACTACAATGTATCCCAACCATGTGATTCCTTTCAAGTCACTAGTATCATCTTCCTATATCACTTACAACCTTGCGATATCTCGGATGGTCATCTTGGCAGTAAGCAGAAGACTGGCCTTCCTTCTTCCTTTACTATGAGGGGGAAGGCTCATTTTATACTGTCCAATACGATATAACTGGGGTAACAGACATAGACGTAGGAAACGGTTGAGAGGCCAGCAGTGTGCTCCCACCCCCTTGAATTCATTGACGAAAAGCCGTAATTTGTATCGTCTGCAAAAATTGTCAAAAATTGACAGTAATTTTCCTTCCAATTTACACAGTGCGTTGCACCAAGTTGCATCTAAGGACCCTAAAATATTCGAAATAACCCCAAAGATGAGGGGCCACCTCTTAGTTAATTTCCCACCCCGGAGGGCAGTCAGAGGCAACGCTCAGCCCCCTCCCTGCTCAGAACAGCTACTTAAGCCTGTGGCAACAGGGCAATCTTAATGTTTGTGTTAAAATTTATCATGTAGTGGAAGAGAGCTATGTTTGTTAGAATCGGGATATATCTCCCCACCCAACAACAACTTACAGGGGTAATTTGACTGCAGCGAGTGCGAGAGCGAATCGCCCGTCACCCAGAATCTGTTTACGCCAAGTTACGATTCAGTGTGAGGCCGGTGTCGGGCGTCATCGAAAGGAAAAACTTTGCCATGTACTTTCATTTAGAGTACGAGATGTACAATATCATTAAAAAATTTTGAAGTTTGATATATGTACCCTCAAATGACCTTTGACCTACATTAAACACTGCAGGGTTGTTTAACTTGACGTGGGGCACTTAAATTCGAAGTACGAAATTGTCAAAGTTTTACTTGTAGAGTTATCATGATTACGAGGTTTTCTTCGTTCCACCTCTGGCTGTTTGGAGACTACCCATGCCTAATGTCCACCATTGAAATCACTTCACTTCTTGAAATCAATGAATTAGTTAGTTAGTTAGTTAGTTAGTTAGTTAGTTAGTTAGATGAGGTTTAACGGCCCAGTTTCCAACCAATTGGTTC
>WURT03006053.1:2398-12749 GCA_009936505.3 Holothuria glaberrima
ATATGAGATAATTGAAAGCATTCCAACATATCTTTTCTTGAAAGATTTAGTCCTCTAACTACTGAGTAGATGAATTAAACTGAAAACTATAGTTCCTTCCAACCGAAAACAGCTGTTTGTGGGTGCATGTCATAATACTAAAGGGAAGGTCATTTTTTTTAATATTTTTAGTTACACATCAACTAAATGCAAAGTTGTGAATGTGGCCCTTCGAATTTCTTTCATTCATTTACACATTTTGAGGTGATAAGCACTGCAATGACTAACGGTTGTTGGTAAGGTGTTTCATTTTTACAACAGTCACTTGCTCTGCCATTTCACATTTATTGCAGACATTTCGGGTATCCTTCATTTCATATTTGCGTACTCTGCCAAAACAGCGACATAGAAATACTTAATTCTATGTCGTGTTTCATCTCCACTTTTGGATTTATTGCTACTTTTTGTCTTGTCATCATTAACTGTCAAACTTTGTGCAGTGTCTGAGGCCATTTCCCTCTTGAGAAGAAATGAAAGTGATTGTCAGGCTTGTTATTGAATACTTATGTTAACTTTTTTATTTGGGGAGCCCACGCTTAATGTGAGGGGCTGCTTCGTAGACCAAACAGGTAACCGTTCTTAACAGCTCATGAAAGTAACATTGTGGATGTCTAGTAATGATTACAAGATAAATTTCTTTATAAAAATTTCGTAAAACATGGGAGGGGAGTGTAAAATGAAAGTAAACATCTGTTCCAGGAAGATTTTATGTTGCATTATGTGTGTACTAAAGTTTAAAGGATACCGTGAGGTGGTAAGTCATGCAATCTGATTGATAGTATTCGACCGGTTATTCAATAATCGGTAATTACCGATTACCGATTATTCAATAACATAATCAGGCAGATGCCGATTACTGATCACAGATTATTAGCATGTGTGGGAAGGTCATGTTTTCTCGCTGTCTATCACTCTATTAAAGCCAGCTGTACACACTGCATGATGACAACCTTCTCACTGGAGTTGAACTATATTATGAAGAGTTCTGTACATTTTAAGAAGGAAGTATAAGTTTTTATTGGTGTTATTTCCTCTCGAAATACTGAGGTAAAATCAACCTTAATACTTGTTTGCGTACAATGTCACAGCCTAACGTTAAAAAAAAGAGTCTGTCAGTGTGTCTGTTTGCCTGTTTTCATCCTCCGATTACGGCAAAAGATTCGGTATACATGTTCTGTACTGGAGTGTAGTAGTGCTATATAGTAGCCTATCCACCCAGTTCTACGCAAAAAATACGTAACTACCTTAACAATTCAGGGTCACAAAAATTTCACTCAGTTTACCTGATGGAGACATGTCATGGTTCAGTTAAGATATAAATTTATATATTTTTTGTAAGGTGTCGTGCCCAAAACTTACGTCTTAATTTAAAAGATGCTCCAAATAAAATGCAAAAGTAATTCCCGATAAATTCCCTTAGTCGAAAAACCGTGTTGCCAGCGGTGCATGAATTTAAACGGGGCCGCTTCCCTTCTTTCGTTCATGACCAACGCGCTATGTAATAACCGACAGTGCACTAGCCTTGCGTTATGTATTACATGCACACCATACTTTCTTGAGTTACGTATCACGTACTAAAGCAATCACATGTACGCATGTGCCTACTGTTTTATCGATAATTACTGTAAAAACTGAACGAAAGGAATGTGGGAAGTGGCATAATTTATGCAGATTAATGAGCCCTGAGTTTCCAGTTTTCTAGTTGCTACAGTACAGTACGTGCACCAAAAGTGTACTGGTGATATAGCACTGAAGCTTGAAGAAAAGGTAGCGAAGTCATCGTCTGTCCAATTTGTATGAAGATGTGCAGCATTGTCTGTAGCATGCACACTGCGTAGGTAAAATGTGCCCTTTGACGCACCTAAACTGTGCTGCACTAGAAGTTACAGCAACAATTACGATCCTCACTGTCATTAAGAGAGCTTTAAATTTGGCTAGTTTTGTGAATATCAATGCTGATATTTTGGGCGGGAAGTTTTAAGAAATGTTTGTTTTGGGGATTACAAAGTTTTTTTGCAGAAACTTTTAATTATTTTTGAGCCCCTTTCCAGTTTTTAAATAATTGGTGGTGGTAATCGGTGGAAAGAAAAAATTTTACGGATGCCAGTTATTTACCAATTGTGCGATAATCGGCCCGATGCCGATTATCTAACAGATGATCGGTCGAACACTACTGATTGATACTGTAAGTGCTCCTCATAGCGACAAATGCGAATAGAAAATTGACCTGGCCAGTAATTGGTGAATTAGGTCATGTGTAAAAAACAGTTACATTTAAAGTGTCTGGTCATTTGAGTTTTGTCCAAGTGGGAGTGCTTATCATTTTAATGAAACTAATGTGCATAAAAGTCGAAGTACAAATAGGCCAAGACCTATCCTTGTTCGTCTGATCATGTAGAGTAGTAGTGAAGCATTCAACTATAGCAAAAAAGTTGAATTTTTACCAAGTGTATGATGAGTGAAAAAAATCCATGACTTTGGAGAAAGTAGTAGCCTTTATATTTCGAGTTTTAACTGTTTCAGTGTTATACAAATCCAAAATAGGAAAAAACTTGAGAGGTCGGGTCACTTTTCAGGTTAAGTGGGGACACTTAAAAAGTAATTTTTATATGGCCTTAAAAATCCTTCCTGGCTGTCTGGCATGGGTAGTTTCAAAGCCTCAGGACCTGATGAATAGGTGCACAAGTGGGGTGGGGGAGGGTGAGGATGTCTGGCTGCAGGGTTGTTAAAGACTGTTTCCCCTTCCTCTCCACCCTGGAGTTCAGAAAAGATATTTCTTAGGCAGAATTTGCTGATTGGGCAATTTTCAATTTTCTTGATCAGTACAGATTTTGTTGGACAAAAATAACTCTGCCTCCCCCAGCCCGGTGAAAATATGCAATATGCTTATGGGCTGATGTGCAGAGACTCAGTCCACCTCTCCTTCCAGTATTTGGGTAAGGGCTTAGGGGTAGAAGCAGGAGATTCATACACTCTCATGCTGTAGTCTATCAGATATGGCATCTTGAGATTTGAACGGTGGGAGTGGGGGGTGGTGGAGGACAATTTCCATAGTATTTTGCAGTTTATGCTCTCCTTGACATATGCCTGAGGTAGATTTCATCTTCTGTGAGGGCAGATCTCTCCACTGCCATGTCTTTTGAATGCTGCAGGAATGTGTCCTTTGTAATGTCTAGTTAATAATCGCAATTAAATAAATATCTTTTAAATAAACAGGTTTGTTGTTTTTGAAGGTTTGATTTGTGATAAATTGTGATTATAAAAGACTGAGATTGTGTTGTGAAAGCAAATTAAATATGAAGCAATGTCTAGATACTCAGTACATGTCAAAAATTGTTCAACACAGTTAATGGTACATGAAATATGTGTTGCAGTATGCATTGTCTAAGAAATTATACCCCAGTTACAGTCTTTGGACATGAGAATTTAGCTGACTAAAATATCTCATTTGACTGAAATCGTAAAATGACAAAACCAAAAAAACTGTGACAAATGGCAGTTTCTATCAAGTATTATAGCTTTGTAATGAAAATTATAATGGCATTGCATGTATAATTTGGCTTCACTGTTAGTTTTGCCTCATTTTCTTTCATTTTTGATGTATATTTAAGTTTTGTAAAAAGAATTGTTCTTTGAAACAAAGGGGACTATAAATAAAATTACACTTTCACCTATGCTTTGCCCAGATTTTTGACAGCACTTGGCAAGTATGGTATGGTACTTATTGCAATAAGAACGAGGTTTACAAGAAGTTAGAAGTAGCAAGAGTTTTTGGACATACGGTTTAGGTTTTGTTTTGTACTGTAATCATTAAAAATTAGCATTTAGGCCCATTCCATGTTAGGTTCGTGCGCATTTTCTTACCCTCATTTTCAGAAAAGATGCATGTGGTAGAAGTAACATTTATATGGAATGTTTGCTCCGAAGGTATATTCTTTTACAGCATATTTCAGAAATTACAGTGCTTCACTGTAGTCTTTATCTTATTGTGAAGTGAAGGCTACAAACTCTGTATTATAATTAGTACCATGTGAAGAGTTGCTTTGAAAACCACAATGTGTTTGAGTATCACAGTTTTACAAAAAGGGAAGTTATTAAAATCAGAGCTCATGATACATCATGTAATGTAGACCTGAAATTTTTAATGAGTTCTGTGTTGAGACATACTGTACACGTGCCTTTTACTGTAGTCAATAGAAGGGGGTTGTCGTGGGGTTAACCTCCCATTAATTACCCCTGGCCATTATGCTTCTAAAGCTTTAATCACTTATAGGGTAAAAAAAAGAGACTTTCAGCCAGTGTTTTGTCTTTGCCCCTCCCCGTCTATTGGTCATTGCCCTCCAAAACAATTGTAATCTGGCTATGTGCCTTGTATACTTCATAATTTGTGATTTCTCTTTCACTTTTTGCACCTGAGTTTTGTTCAAAAGAAACAAAAGTAAAAGAAGAGAGTGAGCTTTGATCCTCCTCACCTGGCTAAACTAAGGCAAAACTTAGATAGTGGTAAGCTAAACAAACAATTTTCTTGTGCCCAGTTTTCCAATTTTTGGCAAATTTCCTATTTCCAAATTTATCAAATACCTTCATTCCCCCACCCTCATATCAACTACTGACTATTAAGCATTACAGCCTGAGCAATTTCACAGCTCCATTCCCAAAGGCCAATCTTCTATTGCCGAAGACAACTAAAGTAGGTTTCAAACCCTTTGCAAATGATGTGCTTTATACCTTTTTCTGATTTGAGATATGTTGCTTCTCTGCACAGTGCACCCAATCCTCAAATGATTTCATGCAAAATTTCAAGTCTTGAGACCCTTCAACCCTAAACTTATTTCATGTCTCCTCCTTAACCCTAGCCTTGTGATAGGTGGTCATGCGTGATGTGCATTTCTGAAGACAAGAATATGCCACATTACAAAACAAAATGTGAGGATTTATTGCACAGTGCTGCTCTATTATGCATATTCATATCACCAGTCATAGTGGACTACAAGCATTTGGCACAATTTTAAACAGCCCTCTTTTCCTGTCAATCAAAGAAGGTTGACCACTCACATGTTTTATGGGTGTTACCATGTATTCTTGAGTGATGAGAATTGTCATTAATCACCACTGAGGATCTGTCCAGGGAATATAAGCCAATTGTACTTGAATACAACTTTCCCTCTAGTCTGACTATTTGACCTTTTTCATAGGAGGTTGTTCAACAAAGCAATCAATAACTCTTTTTACACCTTTAGCTTTTATCAAGATAAAGACCTAGCGACTGGTCCATCAACTGATATGTGAACCCCTAGTGTGTACTGCTATTCCAGGCATCCCATAGCCATCTCTATCATCCTCTAACTCATTCGTAATAGTGTAGGCGTGTCAATCTACTTTGAAATAGCGTCAGATATCAATTATATCAGAAAATAACGAAGAACTTAGAATAATAAACCTTGTTACCAGAGACACTGGGAAATAAAGTTTATTAGAATATGGGCTAAATGCAGGTGATGTGTGCGCATACCAGCATGTCGTCTGGTGGCATGTGGACCCCACAGTTGGTGCATCAAAGAAATATCATGGCAGAGGCATAATTAGACTTGTCACTTTCCCTAGCTATCTTCTGTATGGTCTGGGCCTACTGCAGCAGGCAGCAATTAGAAGTTAAATAATGTGTCAGGCATGCACATGATGCTCGGCTAATTTGTTTGTATGGTAGTATCTACATTCCCTACCTAGTTTGGATCATAGAGATATTACAGGATAGTTTTGATGAATCAGGAGGTCAGCTTTGTTTCTTGATGGGGTCTTAACCCAATTCTCTCCATAGCTGAACATTGGTGTTCTATACTTAACGAAGGCTAGGTTATTTGGAGGAAACAATATATCTTTAATAATGTCAAAACTGTTGAAGTTGTAGAAATGTTTTTCTTACTATAGATGCATTCTTTCATATTCAACATTAGGATGATGATGTGTTTTTATGGACATCCTATCGTGGTTTAAAATTATACTGAACAAATTACAAGTTACAATGTTCTGTACTTTAATATAAAGAGTAACTTTTACCAACATTAAAAACTTGCAATGCTGTTAATAACTTTTAATGGTTTAAATGACTTTCATTGATTTTTTATTGTAATGTAAAACTTCAGTTTAGAAAGGTTTGATTTAATTGTATCTTTTTATTTGCCATTGCGATAATGTTGCATCCTCACTAGTAGTAACCCAGACTTTAGATATTGGCAATGAAATCAGTTACAAATTATATTGTACTTGAAAGTAGGTAGTAATTTCCAGTGATATTTCTTTGTCAAATAGGGTTATAAATTGTTACTTGCTGTCACTTGTCATCACAAGTGATTTTTGCACCTTACCAAAAATTATGATTATGAATAACAACAAATACAGCACTTACAGTCAGTATATTTCCAGCAGTTTTAACTTTAATAATTAATGCAAACCAGGGCTGGAAAAATGTTTATTTCCCTACAAGCTATAAAAATTTCCACAGTTCTCATAGTTTGTACACACAAAATAGCCAAACACCTGTACTCCTTTAACTGCCCAAATTTCTCTCCACATGCCAAAATTTCTCCCAGCAAAGATCTTCCTAAATCCAATTTTTTTTCTGCAAATGGTTCAAACCTACAGCCTGTAAATATTTTAAATGCAATCTTAATGTAAATATGGTAGTTTGCAGTGATGAAAGTTATTTAAAGACTCACAGACCTTCAGGAAGATGTTTCATTTAAGTTTAGAAATGTTTATCACTTTGTATCCTCTTATTCGCCATCAGGATTAGAGCATCCTGGAAAAATGAAATTTTGTACCAAAAAAAAAAAAAAAAAATGACAAAAGTCATGAAAAATTAATGGAATTTTGTAAAGATTATGTACATCTCTCAAATACATGTCCTAGCCTATGGCATTTTTTTGTGTGGGATTTTATATCCAAGAATATGATGGATGTTTCATAACTTGGTCATAAATTGGTTATGGATAAATGGAAAAGTTACAGAAGCTTGCTGTCCTTAAAGTGTCTGGAAACTCTCTTTTCGAACAGTAATGATATGACAGTATATACTTCTAACATCAATTTGGGTTTCCTGCACAATCACACCTACTATAGAGATATTTTGTACAGTACTGTATGTTGTGTTAAAGTCACCATCATCATAATACTGCACCTTTGATACCAACAATCACGATTACAAATTACAATGTGCTTTCAATGGAGATTGTAAACATGTACAATATCAACGGTAAGATTTGCATGTTGTGTAATTTACCACCATGATGATACTGGACCTTACCAAAAATCATAATTTTACAAATAACATTGTACTTTTAATGGATAATACTTGCACAATATCAACATTAAGAGATTTTTTTGTACTGTATGTTGTGTAAGTCACCATTATAATGATACTGCACCTTACCAACAATCATAATTTTACAAATAATGTACTTTCATGGATAATACATGCACAATATCAACATCGAGAGGTATTTTGTGATGTATGTTGTTTAATTCACCATCACGATCACACTGCAGCTATGCCAACAATCATCAATACAGATTTTAATACATGTACTCTCTATGGGTTGCAATATCAAGATCAAGAAATTTTTTGTGCTGTATGTTGTGTAATTCACCATTTTGATTATACTGCATGTTACCAGCAATCACAGTTACAAATTACAGTACACTTTCAGTGGGTAATACTTGCCCAATATCAACATCTATAGATATTTACGTATGTTGTGTAATTCACCATCATGATGATACTGCACCTTACCAACAATCATGATTTTACAAATACTTTGGGTTTCAGACCAGTGAAATTTTTCAATGTCCATTTATTTTATTTTCTGAATTAAACTGTGCACTGTCACAGCTTTGATAACCTTCGTCTGCCCTCTTAATTACCTACAATTCCACATGTTATCTTGAATCTGTTTAGTTGACTGCTTTGTATATCAAGGAAATGACAAATGTTGTATTATTTGAAATTGATAAGATGTATTTACTGTGGTTTAGGGGACTGTTGCACTGCCCTCACCATATTGAGGAACATGGCCATAACTCTATTAACAATTAGTGGTAACACTAACACTGTAGCTTGACATGATGACTTTTAATATGCAGGTCACTCAGTTGTGTGCATGACAGACATCTCACACTTAGCAGTGGATATGGCCTTGAGCAATTTAAAGTCAGTACAGGCTACAGTGTAGCTTTGTGTAGGAGGTGTACTCAACAGGGGGCTTTCTTTTCCTTTGGAAAAAGGCTAGGAGTAAAAGTAGTAGGGGGAATTTTTGTTGTCTGGTCAGTACAGACAAAGAACCCAAAGATTACTGTAGAGCTGAAATGGCAAAACAGTGATGTCAGGAAGTAACAGTTCACTTCATTTGTGCTAAAAATGTAAACAATAAGTAGAAAAGAAAGCGTTTTTGTAGACAAAAAAAATACAAAATATGATAAAGTCAAATATGAATTGCCAATTTGCCTGTAAGAAAAACATTCCTCTTTCATATCGTGTGAGTGACAGATCACTGTTTTCTTTATTACCTAATCTGAGACAATTTGTGTTAATGTTTGTGAGTCATGCTGCGTGGTTTAAATTTTGGAAGCATCACATTGTTGTTAAGATCTACAAGGAGGGAGAAGGAAAAAAAAAGTTGCGTTCCCAGCACGATTTTGAAACATAACATTGCTGTTGGCAACCAACACATTCCAATGACCTTTGCAGTCATTCTTTGACTTTAGGGTCAGAAGAGTACCCTCATGGGGTTTGGTTGGCAAACAACATATATCTCTAACATAATGGAAAAGACTTTGTGGCAAGACCAATGATATCAAGGAAATAGGGTGAGAAATCTGTAATCATATTTGTGCTGAACTAGGAATTTTGTGATAAAATTTTTGAACATGTTCATTTGTGCAGTATATAACTTAAACAAGCCTTGCAAACAAACTTGAGACTGTTTTACTGTATGGTTTTGATAAATTTGCATATGATATCATGGTCCCCTGGGGAAAATGAAGGGGTGGGTGGTAGTTTCTGTCACTTAGCAACAACTCAGAATTATCATCTAAAATTAAGTTGTTTTGAGCGGTGCTTGTGGAGGATTGCAACATGATAAAAACTCTATGTCTTTGTCAATTATTCTCACTTTTGTGCAAGTGTATTGTGAATGCTGCATTAGTATTGTATTTGTTGTTGGATATACTCACAGAGTCAATGTGTTTGGCATTACTAATTTTATAAAAAAAACAACTTTAATCAGATCAGCATTGTGACAGTATCAAAGCTGATCATGAATTATGTCTTTTGTACATACTGCCCCCTATTTCTTTGGCCTATGTGAAAGCAACACTGACCTGCCTACCTAAAGAATACCTGTTAATGATTTGAATGTTACAAATGCAAAGCTTCGTAGCATGGTTTTGCTGATATTTTTGTTTTACCCCAGACTCCCATAAATATCAATCAGTGTGGGCAGGGAACCACTGTTTAGATCTTTGATTTGTTTGTTTTGTGTAAACTGGAAAGGAAGGTGGCCATCAATTTGGCTAGATCTGAAAAGTATTGGATGCAAAACAGGACAGAAATTGCTCCTTGGTCACTGTCTTTTGTTGCTTTCTGGTTTACTTTTCCTAGATCAGAGGCGCTCAGCAGCAATAAAATGTCTGGAAATGTGCCGTCTGCCTCTCTGAACGCATTAGCTGATGTCTTTGGAGTAGTAAAGCATTGCTATATGATGATAGACAGGTTCATGGTGGGTTGAGTGTGGAAACAGGGAATTCGACACGGAGTGTCATAGTTGAAGCTATGTAATGACATAATGATTCAGTGAAAACATGGTACTGTGTGAGGTTGTCAGTGGGGATTGAGGAGGAAGAGGGATTAGGATTTTTTTTGGGAGGGGGGGGGCTACTGTATAGATCATGTATGTCAGAGGTAGATTCATTGTGGGTTGGGTAAAGAACCAAGGAAATGTGAGAACAATATCACTGTTGAAGCTATAATGAGGTAATGATTCAGTGAAAATGTGGTATGTGTGTGGTTGTTAAAGGGGGGGGGGGCAAGGGGGGGTTGGGATAGGATTTGGCAAGGAGAAAGGGTTAGGACATGGGGACCTTCTGTACAGACCATGCATGTCAGAGACTCAAGGACATAAGACAAAGAATGTCACAAGCAAAGCTCTTTAATATGATGATTTAGTGAGAATATTGTGTTCCTGCATGAGATTGTTTTTGGGGATGGGAAAGGGGTGTTATGTGGGATAGGAAGGGGGTTGGATCTTGATTTTAGAAA
>WURT03006064.1:0-36066 GCA_009936505.3 Holothuria glaberrima
GCTGTGATCACCTATCCGGCAGTTTCACACCTTAAGACCACTTTCAGATTTTTTTTGTAATTGCTGGTGGCATCTCTATAATTTAATTCAGATGTGTGCACATGTGCTGGGGATCAGGGAGGAATACTAGCTAGAAGTTATTGGCTTGGAGGTAATTTTAATATTAAGGGTAAATTTTACAATATAAATGAAGAAAACTACTACAGTTTTAAAATGACCTTCGAGCCTGAGCGTGGGGAGTGGCTTGCACGCATTGTAAATTAATTGTAAGCGAGTGTCAATTGAATCATTAATGAAGAAATTTGGACTCAAATTTATTCAGGTCTCTTTAAAAAATTTACTCCAGTGTACTTTTCAGCTTATTTCATCATAATTTACAGATTAACTTTCTTCTTACAGACTAACTTACCGACTAATTTTCACTTCCAGGTGTGGAAAAGTCATGTCATAACATGACAGAAATCTTGCAATAGTCATGGAAGTTTAAAAAGACTGTAATCTTTTCAATAATTTTGTAAACCATACTTATTTTCATCCCTAATTTGTGTATCCTAGAAAAAGTACAGTCATGGATCTTTCATAGATTGGTCATGATGAGGTCATGGAAAAGTCACAAAATGTTATTATCTTTAAAGAACAGGACCCTCTCTTTTGAACTTACAAAATTTTCAGATCTGCATGAAGAGGGTTTGCCTTTTAAAGTTAAAAGCAATTTGAGATAAGAAAAAGCCTTGTAGAAAAGATCTGACGTACAGTATTTACTGTAAAGTGTGTGCCAAATTGATGACTGGCATCAGTTGCTAGTAACCTGTTCCAATATCAAAGAAAGGTAGTTCTTCAAACAGTGTGCAGTTGGAAGTATAACTTTTACAAATTTATTAAAGATACATAGAGATGAATGGTACACATGTCACTCATCATGCCATATGAATGCTGAATTTGTTAGATCGTTAAAGGATAGATCAGTAAAACCAGGTCAATGCAAGCTTTTGTAACTATTCCCCTGACAAAACGATATAGTGAATGTATTTGTGTGGCCATGCAAAGCTAATTTCATATTAGTTGGTTGAAAATTTAATCCATCATCACATGTTACGGGCCTTAAAACCCATCTTTGACCCAATTTCCCTATCAGGGATGTGCTCTTCCAGGGAACACTGTACTTTTCCACTATAGCTACACTAAAAATTTCTACCTGGCACTATTTAAAAAATGGTGAATCTCATCATGCACTGAACTACCATCTGGCAAACCTCTGTATTATCTCTCCTTAGCTCCATTCCAAGGATGGCATCTAGTACTGCGTTCCCACATACCCAGTATTGCCCCGGCACTGAGTTAACTACTCGACCACAAGTAAGCTCGGTGTTTTTGATCCCTGTCCCTACGTGTTACCAAAGGGCTTGCCCAGAATCACGTCAAACGTAAGCAATAAACTAAAGCACCAATGAAATGCAAGCACGTGCCACTGCACTGATGAAAACCAAGCAAGGACTCCTGCAGAGTGCGAGGAGAGTGGTTCTTATGCAAAACTTAAATGGACACTGGTCTAGGCTACAGCAATTGTAGCACACAAACCAGTTAATAGTATAACTCATTCATCGATGTCGGACATTCGCTTTTTTACAGCCACTGCATTCATCATAGGAACATTAGTAGGGCAAATGGGTGTCAAATGTATCTATACTGTCCACATTTTAAACCCGGACGAAGGTCTAAAAAAGTTTATAGTGAGAGCTATATTTTCTAACGGCATGTCTCTATCAATAAACAAATAGCGTCGAACTGGGCTGTTCGCAAGAAATTATTACATTATCACAAGACCGCTTGATAGGCTACTCTATCGGAACTCAGTTTGTGTTTAAAGAGTATAGAGTTCTTTTACCACGAGCTATCTCCCCACAGCATAAGGAAATGATAACGGTTTAGTCTTTGCATGTATATGAGTGCATATAAGCAGTTACATGCTGAATATTTGTGCAAAAATATAATCAAAAGGCCTCACTTTAAATTTGATGGATTGTTACCTGACTGTGCATCATGAAGAGTGCTTTCCTTCCGCTTGTACCACTCTGCAACAGGGAGCATATTAGATCAAGCAGATTCTCATTCGTCATCACCCCCAAAAAACACCTTGTAAGAAAAGTTCTGCCTTCTATCTCCCGATGAGGGCCAGTGGCAGGGGCATCGCTAGTCTTCAAGGGTGGGGGGGGCAACCTTTCACCGGAAGGGTAAACCAAAATGAAGGACTGCCCATAGATGAATGTGTAGGATATGAGTGTAGTAGTGGATGTTACTTTACCCAGCTCCCTGCTTTATCATCTCCCTGGTCCGATGGAGCAATAATATATTTAAAAAAGGCCAATGTGTGAATTCAGTGGTGTGTTATGTGCCGTTTAACATAATTTAAAGAAACTTGAAAGCATCAGTCTTATACCCACAATTTCTTAAAAGCCCCACCCCAACAACAGCGTTAGCAGTGGACCTTACCCTGGTCCATAAAGTGGGGTTCTCAGGTTGAATCTCTGCACTGCTGTGAGAATTTTGAGCTGATGTGTTGCTTAAACCGGGGCATAGCGATGTCTATGCCCCTCCCCCATGGAAAAATGCCCGCTATGACTATGATATTGTTGCAACATATCCCAGCTTGTTCTCATTTATATGTGCACAACAACCTCCTTGATTTTTTTGAAAGTAAGGTAACATAAGTTTAACATTTCCTACCCTTTTATTAAACACAAAATATATGGGCTATAACAACAGCCTGTTGGTTCAATAAAGACCGATGTGAGTAGCATAGCTTGCAATGAAAGAAGCAACATCAGCAATATGTGCACTTATTTGTTTCTACTTTGGTAGTTTCTTGTCTCCCCGCAGGGATGGATCGCAAAGTTTTTACGAGGGAGAGGGGGCTTATTCTGTGAGAGCAAAGTTCGAAAACACGAGGGTCAAACGTCTGCCTTTCTAGTATTGTTTGAGGGACGGGTAAACAGCTTAAGTAACACACTGTTCAATGGTGGTTAGTGTCATCTAGCACAGTTTGTGTAACCTGCATAAACTGTGCAAGACTGCAACTTGAAAGTACAGCTTGCAAAAAAGAAGGTGATCCAAAAAGGAGGGAGAGGGATGGAGATTAGTCTGACCCCTGGACCTATAGTTATCGGTTGTTAATTATGTGATGTGGCAGTCGGCCATAACCTGCGTACCATAGCTCTTTATGCACTTGTAGTTTAAGTATCCCCCTTGCTGAATGAACGTTGCAACCAAAACCATCCCACTTTCTCGTAATTTTCGTGAAAGAAAACAATTTTGCGGGATCTTGGGTAATTCAGGGATATAAAGCCAGGGGAAAAGGCTTAATGGAATCCCCACCTTCCATATCAGGTGCAAAAAAATTAAAAAGGAAAAAAAGGGAGAAAAAAAAAAGACTGAGAAAGAAAACTACAGAGCAAAAAATGAACAAAATTGTCTGAAACGTATTCAAAGTATATGTTTCTGTAGGGGTTGGGTGGAGCTTACAGTTGAAATTATGTCTATCAAACATCCCTTTAAGTGTTTGACTACAAAAAGAAGGCAGCAATGTTCAAAAACAGGTGAATAGCTGAGAACTGATGCTAGATATAAACCTTAAGATGTAAACATCATGATACATACACTGGGCCCCTAGCTGTACTGAAATGGGTAGTAACAACTTTGTCTTGAAGAGTGCCCATTTTTTGTAATCTACAGGGATTCAGTTTCCAAATTTTCGTCATACCGGCTTTGCAGGATGATTATTGACACCAGGCTGCAATATGACGTGATGTCATGCGCAGTGGCACCGGCTCCGGGCGCGTGCAACATGTAAATGTACATATTATAGACATGCATCGGGTTTTTCATTGCAGTAATGCAGGGCTGGAATTAAGGTTTAAGGAGGGCACGGCTATTTGGCCTTGGTCATTCATGAATTTTGGAGGGCACCAAGGCCATCAGGTAGGGCACCAAGGCCACATGTTTTTGCATGGCAGGGCACGATGGCCATTTTTTGGAGGGGGTTCTGTATTATGTGCAAATGGACATAAGTTTTGCCAGAATTGGAGCACAGGTACAAGAGCATGAATCACATTTCCAAGTAGTGTGAAAAGAATGCTGGAAATTTTAGACATGTATTCCATGCAAGGCTTATATTAAGTGGGCGCCGGGTGCTTTTTACCTCACGGTTCATTATGTTTTGCTCCCGGTCCCCTCAAAAATAAGACAACCGGGAGTCAGCAATATTGTTTTTAGCACCAGTTAAAGCTTCGTTGTTTGAACGTATCACAATTTGTATAAATCAAGAATTGCTAAAGACCACTCCTGGTCATGAAATAGTTGCTCCCGGTTCTGCCAGAAAATCATACAACTGAGAGCTACTTTTTGTCGGCTTTGGCTCTCAGTTTATGTCCGCTTAATATAAGGCTTGATTCCATGCCATACACTGTCGCTACATACCCCTGAGCCCTGACGTTAATTGTCCAGATTTACTAGATTTCATATTTATCACTTAAATCAAGGGGGATAGGCTTACAGTGTCTAAAGAAGGAAATTTAGTAATACAGTTATGTCTACATAAGCTGTGCACATATTCCAACCAAAATACTCTAGTTTTTCGTCTCAAATCAATCGCTAAAACTTCATATTTTTGGTGGAGATAGCTTTTGGAAACACAATTCACTTTATCAATAAGTATCGAATACATTCTTTCAGGAGGTATCTTTGCACCATGTGCATACGAAATAAAAGGGAAAATAAATAAATTCTATCCTGTAACTCACTTAAATATTAAAATGATTCCTATCTTTACATTACTCATAATTTTTTAGTGCTATTCAATCTATTTGCAAATTTTTTTGCATAGAAACATATCGCAATAAGAACAAAATCTTAAAGGAATATTTTCCTCATTCTCTTTGTAAACCCCATCCTTAAAAGTGGAGCGTGCCAAAGTCACATGCACTGCGTCGGCATGATACAGACCGGCACAGGCAACGAACGAACGTTCCTACATATACAGTATGTGACAGCGACGTACAGGGTGTGCGCCATAGGGTAGTGTGGGCCATATCTTGTGTACAATAGTTAAATGGTTTTTGAAAAGAGTAACAGGAAAGCAGTTAACGTGAAATTTAAATGATTGAGGCATTTTATAGTGCACCAGTTGCAGTAACAAACTTATGTTAAATTATTTTACGATGCACACTGTTACAGCACATTGGGCTCAAAGCTTCAGGTTGTGGTCAGAACCTGCAGGACTCTTTAATAATGTGTCTGACTGCACATCGCATGATTGTGCTAATGTACTGGTCAAATTAAATATTCTTGTCTGACTTTCAAACTCACGATATTAAGAACCAATAGTACATATGAAGTAAATTTAGTAAAGCATTGTGATGTATGGTTAGTGGAAACACTAACATGACTTGATTAACATGATTTCTGTACAAAGAACAATTATGGTACCGCTGTACACATGGCCAGCCTCACCAAGGCATGCGTAGTGTTGCACAGCAGTATAATGGGTGCCCGGTACATCTGTTTGATCAGCGTGTCTCAAAGTCTCATTTCAACGGGCAGCAATACGCTGTAAATTGCCAGTCTCTGGTTCAATCTGCGCAAGTCGCGTATCGTGCTTGTTTAGTTATTTTTTGGTATGGTGTTTGGAATTTTGTTGAGAAATTTCTAGGTGGGATTCTGCTGGAATTTTATCATTCAGATGGGAGGGCACGACAGCCATGTGCTTGTGGGCACGATGGCCATCATGGCAGTAACGACTGATTCTGTAGGGCACCACAGCCATCCCCCTGGGCACGACGGCCATGGCCGTCGATTAATTCCAGCCCTGAGTAATGGCATGCCAATTTCAATCACTTGCTGTGTTACATTACCCTTCCATTTTGGTTATAAACTTTGGGAAAGTCCTTACAATAATGATAATCAGTGACGTAGCCAAAATTTATCTCACAGGGGGCCATGCAGTATGTTGTTTGAGTACTGGCCTGGGGAGGGGATACCCCCTCCCCTTTGAAATTTTTTGAAGAATTAGGTGTCCTTACTTGCAATCTGGTGCCACATATAAATGCACCTTCACAGCGTTGATTGAAACAAATTAACAAACTAGTAGTTTGTCCCCCCCCCCGGCCCCACTTTTGAAACTCGATCTGTGCCCCTGATGGAGTGGCTATTTTCCAACATTTTCGATTCAGATTTCATTGATGAAACTTTCACGAAAATTATCGTATCCAGCACGTGCTTAAAATTTTGGTTATATTCCTGGAAAGTGTCTGCTGGGGATGGGGTTGGAGACAAATGGTATCATATTCCCTTCCATTTTTAAAGTGGGTAAATATGCCCAATCACGTCTCCCATGGTAGACCGAATACCAGAGAGTTTGAGATGCTATGAAATCAGAACACAAGCTTTCGCTTTTAAAAGCTACTCTAGAGCAAAATTAAGGACTTTAAGTCAAACTCCTGCACTTACTTGTTTGAGTGGCAAATTTCTCTGCTGATATCTGAGGACCTCTTCTCGATTACTACTTGGGGTCTCAAACTTAATCTCACCGGAGGTACAGTAACGGTGTCAGAAAACTTCCGAATATGCTGAGCTCAACTTCAAATCGTGACCCTCCTTTACGGTTCCAAAGTCGAGGAGTTTTGATTTACAACCCTTACAAAACGATGTGGATGAAAATGCCTACTCTAGAATCACCAGATTCTAGAGTAACGAAGCAATCATACTTAATGTTTTATCCTTATTTTGTTGAAAGTCAAATACCCATTTGATTTTTAATATAATCAGAGTTTAGTGAAGGAAAAATAAGGGCCGTATCCAGATGCAGTTCTGCAGGGCAAAATGTCTTCCAGGGAGAGGGGAATTTTCAGGGGGCCAAATGTGTAAAAATGTATTAAGTCAGTGGCAACTGAAATGTTTTAGGGGCGAAAAACCTTTCAGGGGGCTTTGCCCTAGGGCCTCCCCCTCTTGGCTGTGGGCCTGAAAAGTAGTTACGCCAAGCAGAATAAGTAGACCGCGTAGTCCTAATTCATGCATAGCATTTTCTTTATGTGACAATATTTGTGTGGTAGAGAATGACTCCTTGTTTTATCTTTAACTTAATAAGCCAAATATAGAGAAGAGATTTGCAAAATTTGCTGATATCTGAAAGCAAATTTTGTGGGAGTGGACTCAGGGCTGTAGCTAGGGTCATATGTTTAGGGGTGTGTGAAGGTCCCAAATTCCAACTGGCTGGATGGTTTTTCCAACTGAGCGGCAGCGTGTATAGTGCACTTTTTATGCACCCTGTCTTTTCAGTATACATCAGTGGGGATCCTTCCTTTGTCACTACATAAAGGTGCCCTCCAGGGGGGGTCTAAAGGAGGGGATGTCCCCTCCCCTTTTAGAAATTTTTGTTAATGTAAGGTTGCTTAGATGCAAAATGGTGCTATCTTTTTGACATTTTTTGAGCTGCTAATATCAGGTGCGTTGGAACGGAAGAAATATTGGGGGGGGGGCATACAAGAAAATTTCTGGCTTTACAAACCCCTCAGATGGCCGGAAATGGCACTTTCCCGAGTGTTTTAAGCTGCATATAACCGGTCTTGAAATATGGATCTCATGTCTGCACTTGGCAAATATTGGGGGGGGGGGACTGAACATACCTTTTTCCCTCACTTTTTCATTGGGGAGTTGGGCCCCAAACCTGCCGGGGCCGCCGCTACTGGCTCATATATGGCTGAAAAATGTTCATAACTTGGTGAATTCAACAGCAGTAGGGATCCTTCCTTTGTCACGACGTAAAGGGCAGCCCTTTGAGAAATTTTTGTTAATTTAAGGTTGCCTAGATGCAAAATGGTGCTCTGTTTGGGATATTTTTTGAGCTGCTCATGTATGGCTGGGAAATGTTGATAATTTATAGTGAATTCTAATTTCTGGTTAGGTGAAAGAAGAGAGTAACTTGTCTTAGAGAAAAATACGTTTGTCAACAAACCTCCTGAATGAAGACCCCCACCCCCTTTTTCTCTGGCCTCTTTACTGTCTTTTATTCGAACAAATTTGTTTGCAAAAATATGTGCATGGAGTCAACAGAAACATTCTTGGACTATTACGAAGATTTTCCTTTTCTTCATTGTGCACTTTAAAAGGGTATCTAAGGCTGGAAGCTCTGGATCAATTACATAAAATTGGGCAAAGACATAATGCTTCTTACCTGTCATCCAAATGATAATATAGAAATGATAATATAGAGTATGACACCAAGCACTTTACATCTATCAGATTTTAACTAATTTTGAACGAAAACTCCAGACGAATGGCTTCCAGTTTGATAGGTATAGCAAAAGCAATGAAGAACTAAAAAGTGCATTTCAGAAAGCTTTTTGGTCGTAAGCCTGAGTGTATTAACAATCACCATCTATACCGATAAAGGCTCTGCAATTTTTTTTTTTTTTTTTGAAATATGTATAGCGATAAATATGTACTTTCAACCTTCCAAAGTATGCTACAAATTAGATTGAAAGATCCCATATTGATGAGAGGCCCCTACAAATGTTTGAAGATGTATCTATGTCTTTCAGAAAGTGTTGTGATCGGAACAGTTCCATGTATAATTACCTTAATAATGGTAATGAGATGAAGGGCAAATCGTGGGGCATGCGCGCGAATTGCACCAAAACTTTTCATTAACTAAGATGTGAAAGTAGTGGCGTCACCAAGGGGTGGCCAGGGGGGCACATGCCCCCACCCCCACTCGGTGTGTCCTCCCAACTGAGATTTGAGATTTTCAAAAAAATATAGATCTTCTGTAAGTTTTGTAGTGAGAGTATTTGACTACCAGATTCATATGATTTGATTCTTCTTAGGACAAGAAAAGGCAGCAATTTGTATTTTTTTTGAATGACAAAATCGACCCATGTCACAAAACACACAGTGTAAACTGATGTGTCGGCAGCTGAGCATTGGTCCTGGTAATCCATCTATAACTCTTGCCGTCACAACAGGTGCGAATATAATACACCTTGATAAAGTGTAGAGGTAATACGTCTGCTTTGCGGACTAGGTGACTCATTGATCAAAACAGTGAATGATGCTGTTTCATTCGTGCCGTGGAATGCCTGCCCCTTGCGTTGCCAGTTGTGGTGCAACCTCAGTGCCAGCAATTTTGATGAGACTGTTCTGTATTTTCTTCTTTGAGAAACAACAATTCCAATAAATTTTGAAAAAGAAATATATGCAATAAAATTCTATGCTCACTTTAGTCTCGTATGACTCCAATCACTCAGTTCGTGGATCATGAGAATTTCATGTTAATCGAAAATTCCTCAATTGAACGAATATTTGATCGTTGATTCGACATTACACATGCACGTTTTTCACTTTCACAAGAATTTCTCAATCCATGCATATTGTTTTTTTAAGTTCCTAAAAAATCACAAATTTTTCTTCAAAAGGTTGCTAAATGTGGCACCAAATTGCATGTAAGGACACCTTTTTTTCAAAAATTTTTGAAGGGGAGGGGGACACCCCTTCCCTTAAACCCCTCCCACAGGCCGGCGATCACACAACATACCGCATCCGCCACTATCTAGTTGTGCCCCCTCATCAAACTGTTGTGCCCCCCAGAATAAAACGTTCGCCACTGTGTCAAAGGACAGTTTTAATTAGATTTTACGTGAAGAAAATAATGTTTGGCATTATTCTCACTTGAACAAGTTGGAAAATAGATACAAAGTTGACACAGGAGGCTCAGTCGGAAAAATATGCTAGACTGAGGAATCAGAAATTCCAACTGGTATTTCAAATTTTCCGACTACCATCACTCTGACGAACTTGGAGGGGTTGAGACACCCACACCCCCCGGTCGTGACGGCCCTGAGTGGACTACCCCTTTTGTCTTTAAATTCGATGTAAGGAACCGTACCATTAAAAAGCCCATGTGCAAATTTTGAAGTTGCCGTCCCTATATATAGAAATCAACAATGTATAGGATATAGAAACGGCAACTTCAAAATATGAAAGGCCTACGTGTTAATTTTGTTTAGCTCCAGAAGCTTTAAGAGTGACATTCTGACATTCTGAATGGGGACATAAAATTGCCCTACGATGGGCATGCAGAAAATGTGATTCAACTGTCAGGTAATTTCTCACAATTTTTCCTTTCTTCCCTGTCAGACTTGAACTTAGTTCATGTGTTGGTTTCTGTTTCGTTTCTATTTATTTATTTTTTCCGTTGAGATGACCATTTGACTCATTTTTGCCATATTTTGCTTTCATCGAAAAAAAAAAAAAAGGAAAAATGAAATTTTCTAAATATCTTTTAGAATACTCTGTTATGCATTAAAAAACAAACAACTCCGGCCAAATATTTTAATCAAATGAATAAGCAAAACCCTAGCCCGTTAGCTCATAAGACGAACCACAACTGAAAAAAATTAAAAAGGGGAATTCGAGCCTCCTTATACGGTACCCTTCCCTTAAGAAAGCACGCTTCATACCCGGACCCGTAATTCAATCGCGTGAAACGTAGAATTTATACAAATGCAAATCCAAATACAAGGGGATGGTAAAACCCACCTTCAACCTCCGTTTTTCCTCCTCTCGCACTGTTTGTTACTCTCTCTATGGAACCTACTTCCACCACCCTCAGCAGGTTTGACGAGGGAAAATCCCCCAGAATAATTGCAAGCTCGTCCAAGAATTTCAATGTCCTTCTTTCTCTTCTGGAACGGTTGTTTTGGTCAAAACACTTTCGATATTCCTTTTTTAAATGTTATCATTTTGTATTTTATCTGGTTTAAATTTCGTTTAAAACCTCACTCCCCCATGCTTCTTGCAATGGAGATCTAAATTTTGGAGTTTCTGGATGTTCCATCCATTTTATCGATCATGGCGTTGTCACCCCCAGATGTCAAGTAAAAACATGGACCTCTCCATCTGTCCAGACATTTCGTTCAACATTTGATTCAGTAGCCATCCTTTTAATCTTTGCAAATGTGTGATACCAGTATATGAATATCGAAACGGTAAAGACACTAAAATATAGCAAATGTAGTGTAAGTAGGCTAAATATACAGGAACATGCCTGTACAAAGCCAGTAGGTGCATTGCATTAGGCTAACAAGAACGGAACCTCATCAATCGGTCAGCACCTCACCACCTGTGGCAAAATGTAAACTTTCTCTGCTGGGGTTGCCTCGAGCAAGCTCGACTCAACCCACCTCCCTTCGGAGGGCAAGTGTGCCCCGAGCTTGCCTTAGTCCTAGCCCAGTTCATACGCGGAAAACGGTGAGTTGACCGTGCTTTTTAATGAGTTAAGTTACCTGGGCAACTCGAGGCATCGGTGGGTTCGTGGGAATGCAGTATAGGGATGCGCAGGATCCAAATTTTTTGTTTCCTGTTGAAATTGGATTTTATCAGATAGTATTTCAAATCCCACTGGATAAAGTCCAGCTGGATCTTTCATGTGTAAACAGAAACATTAAAAACTATGTGGGTCAGATGTGAGGGGATGAGGAGTGACAAGGCAGAAGGGTTGGTGGTTGGCTTCATGATAGTGTTACAATGAGTCCTTCTGTAGGTCACTAAGGTAGTGCGATTTTGTAGGGTTACGACTGAAATGATGCAAACAGGATGTTAATTGACAAAGTAAGATTACTTAATATACTGCAAAGTTCTTTGAAACAACAGGTATCAATATGGTAGTTAAATTGACAGTGAATGAAAATCAAAGCATTCTGATGAATGCAACTCATGCACAGATTGTTAAGGAATAATTACAGAGATTTTGACATCACTCCATTGGAATAATTGGGTTTTCATGTAAATGATACAACCCTATACTATAGTAGTACATTACTACAAATGGAATTGATACAATTGAATCTTTATCTTTTTAATACTGCAAATGTCTACTAGAAGGTTGAAAATGATCCTGAATTGCGTGGCTGAATCTTTGCTACACAAATTGGAGGGGGGAGGAAGGGAGGGCTGTTTCCGGCCATTTGGGGGAAACCAAAAAATTTTCTTGTACGCTCTGCACAAACCGATGGTGGGGCTCCACTTAGATATAACTGGCACTGAGGCCCCCCCCCCATGTTTTTTTTTTTTTCGTTCACATATTTTTTTTTTTTTGTTCACACGCACCTGCATATTATTCTGTGACCGGGTTAAAATCGAAAGACCAACCTTTCCCTGCCAATCACTGAATAAATCTCTTTGATAATCCAACTTGGGTATGGCTGATTAGTGGATTGCTTGCTTGACTTCCTCAGTGGCAAAGGAGATCTAGACCAAAAGTAGAAACAGCTCTGATTGCATTCATTGTTAAATTGGCATTGCAAAGTAATAGCATATACAGCTTCAAGGAATAAGTATGGTCTGCAAGCTAGTCCTGCGAGCATTTAGTTTTTGAACTAAGGTGTTTATCAAACTCATCAAAGTTTTTGCCCTAAAATTTATGTTTCAAGTCAAGCAAAACATTAACATTCACTTCTGCACTGCATATGGAGTAAAGTGACTTATTTCACTCCACTATGGTGGTATACATGTACATTTCTGTGATGTCACTGCAAAACCTCTGGTATTTCATATCTTGTAAAAGCACCTCACCAGCTCTGTTTATCGTACCCCTCAATATACTTCAAGAAGATTCAACTGAAGTCTGTATATATGTTTCTTTACTTGCACTATATATGCATATACACCATGCTATGTGGCCAAATTCCAGTCAGTGATTACTCTAAGCTTTGTCATTCATGGGAACCACAGTCAGTCCAAATAGTTGGTCTACTTATATACAGTAGTCTCTTTAAAGACTGCAGTTTTGTTGAATAGCAGATCGCTGGGCCTAGCTTTTATTAGAGGGAATTATTTGTGTCAGCCTGGGGTGTGCACTGAGGTTTGAAGTCTGCACAGTTTGTGGATATTGGTGTATGTAAAAGGCACAATAGAATTAATGTTAATGCTGATTCCTTCATTGTGTTTTATTGACTTCTCAAAATGAATCAATTGCATAACAGTGTGGGATTGATTTAAAGGGAAATATTGCATTTGAAAAAATATCATAAAGTGACACCAATGTAATTCCATTGTGGTCTATTCCCCTTTCCAAACATGAATCACAAATAAATTGCAGCAGATAAACACAAATCTCACAAAGTATGGACAAAAAGAAGCAACAATTTTCTCACTGAACGTGCTCATTATCAAACGATAAGCCTTGCCCACATGCAACGTTTGTACCACTGCATATTCATTTAGGAAGAGTGTTACACTGGGTCATATTTACACTCATTATGCAATGGGTGTTGACCTGGCCTTTAAAGCACATCCCACGACCCTGTCTGCCTTCATGTCCATTTTGCTCACGACAAACTAATACAACAGTTTCTGTACCGTCTGTGCTGTACTGTGGGATATTACAGCCCACCCAGGGAGATTCATTGCCATCTCCCTATTCACCATGCTGTTCACTGCTCATACTGTGTACATTAGCATTACAGAATGGTAATGAACATTCCTGGTACTTTGAGGAATATTAGTACAAAAGTTTTGGTAGTTTTTGTACATGATTCTTGGTACTTTGAGGAATTTTTGTACATAATTTTTTGACGAGTGGCATTACAGGTTCGTAAACTTTTCATTTTCTTATAGGGGCTAAACTGACGTAAAGTAGCAGTTGCTGAAGCACCAATAATCTCTTTCACATCCTGCTGTTTCGAAAGTGAAGCAACCTGCTTATGCCCATGTGCCATCGCTACATTTTTTGGGTATAGAAATAAGAATAGCGGGGAAGTTATAAGACCCCCTTAGTATACCAACTGTAGTTAGTTCAATACAGACAATAACGATTCTCCAGTAGTTTGTTCGTGTTTTATGAACGTTTTGCACATGGTGTAGAAGGCATTTGTTATTGTCTGACGTAACGTGATAAATTGATTTGATTGGTGGATTTCAAATCAGGGGTAACAAAGGTGTGGTTTTGCATGCATAATTGTTTAGGTGAACAAATTTGTCAGCTGTTACAAAAAGGTTAATTACTCGTTAATTAGTGCACACTGGCTAGAAAATTTTTTCCAGTTACCCCTCTTTCATCGAACGGGACCTGATCGTATGTAAAACAGGATAGATTCAATAAAAAGTCAGAGAAACGCAATATTTCCCTTTAAGAACATCTCTGCTATTCAATTATGGATGTACAATGCATTTATAGAACAAACAACTGCATTCAGCGTTAACTTCCCATATTGAACTTTACGCTTTGGACATCTTTGGAGTTTTCAATATACAGAACTGATCCATTGTAAATTATACATGCACAGGTCTACCTGTAACGGCATAGAATGAATAACCAATAACAGATATTGCTGGGGGAATTCACTCTATGGACAACTTTGGAACCTGACCACACGTTATATCACTCAGTCCTTATTTTAAAAGATGTGTCATGTGATACAATGCATGTGAGTATAAGTGCCATAAATAGGCATGTACAGAGTGTATCCACTGGAATTGTTCTGAACTTTAAAAAATGTTATATGTCTGCCATGTAGAGCCGAATGTGTGCAACATTATTTTTGTGTGCACCAATGGCAGTACTAACCTGTTGTTGGTACATGGTGCCATAGCTGGTAAGTTCTAGGGCAATTGTTTGGCCACCCCAGTGTGAATGTAGTACATGACTAGGAGAATTATAGATGGTTGTTTAGGAGTTGAAGTCATGTATCATCAGTTTTTATGCAAGACTAATTACCCTTCTGAAGTGGATGAAACATTAAGATTGCCTTGAAGGCCGGATTCAGTAAGATTGAACGTATACACACATCCATCCCAGTGACACATTTATCATGCTAAATTGATTTACAACGTAGCAAAGTGGGAGGGGGTTCACATGCAACCACAAAAAGTAAATTTAGTTGTTTTATGTTCTAGAGAGGACCACAATTAAAAGAACATATTCTTTCACATGATTCCACATACAGAACATGAACTAACATCCAAAATCTCAAGAAATTATATACACCCCTGCAGGACAGCATTGCAGAAAATTGCAGAATTTCCAAAAATTTGGTGTATAAAATGTTAGAAGGGAAGGCTTTTTCCCCCTAACAGCAATTTCCCCCTAACCTTGATTTTTTCAGCAAAATCAGCTTTTGGAGGAACCCTTGACGTTTCACACAGTTTCTATGGGAATATGTATCTGTATGGTGAAGTCCATATAGTGACACATATTCAATGTATGCAATGCTTCACTGTTGACCAAATTACAGACATTTATCCATAAACACGTACAGCTGATGGTCCATTGAATTTATGTATATGTATACCTCAAAAGACAAAATATATGCTTATGTATTTTATTGTTTTCTTTTTTCACCTTACTGTTATCGGGATATACAAATATCCCCTAATGGTCCATCCAGTGGTGTGTGTTTTATTTAGCAAGGCCGAGTAAGTATGTAGTCATTCATGAATATACCCACACCAGAAAGTTGTGGGGAGTCAAACTGTAGTTATGGTAGTCATGGACTTTGGCAATTATCAACATTTCTCAGTGATAACATTCATAAAACTTGAGAGGAAAATTTTCCTCTATAGTCCCATGTTTGGAGAGGTATAATTATAAGCTTGAGCTGTATTTTACTTTGTGTCAAGTGGCAGTTAAATCCTTTAGCTTCTTGATTGCATGCTGCTCACCCTTGTCATTGAAATTAGGCCTTGTGTCTGTTCTTTTCAACAAGTCTAAAATGGTGCCACACATGTAAGGCTTTGAAGTCTGATGGCTGAGAGGTTGCTCTTGTCCAGTCATGATGTCTTGAGTCTCATCGGATTGTACATAACACCACATGGAAGTACTCTATTTGGTTTTAGCTGTTGACAGAAGCTGTGGGACTTTGAAAATGTCTGTTTTCACTGGAATACTTGTCTAACATCAAAACATCATTCCCTAAATTGGCAAGTTTCCTAGATCTTTCATGGTTTCTTTCAAGAGTGAACCACAGAACAGATCAAGACTACCGTGTGATGGATGATATATGTAACTCAGTATTAATTCAATAAACCTCATGCCATCTGTTGGTCCCCTCAAAGTTCTTGAAAACTGATATTATCAGTAGTTACTAGAGGAATTGTAGGTCATTAATAATTCATAATGACAGAGTTATGGCTGATACCTATTTACTGCCCTCAGGAGTGTCTGCATTTTGATTTATGGCATCTTTACTTATTGTTTGTACAGAACTCCTGAGTAGATCCTTTATTTGTTTAATACCTCACTAGTTCTTTGGAATACGAAAGGACTTTGTTCATGTTCCTTGTAGTTTGGAGCTTGATCAAGGCAAAACTTGATGAAATAGTCATGCTGCTATGATACATAGCTCAACTAAAATTATTGATGGTAAACAAAGAGGGTATTGAATCAAGCAGTCTCATAGAACTTTTCTTCAAATTTCTGTTTGTTTTGTGCTCAACTGAAGCAAGTTCATTGCTTGACCAGCTGGCAGAAACTGAGATAAATAAGAAGAATATGATAATTAACATTGAAATTTTTTAGAACAAGCAGAAGTAACCTCTTACTATTATGGTTATATGTTTGGCACTTAAGTGCCAAACATTAATGTAGATGGGCAAATGGGACATTCAGAAAGAATGTTAAGGTGCTGGCTTGGCCAGACAAGTTGAGTAACATTATATCATGTACAGTACCATAACACCTCAGCTGTGCTACTGTAATTCTTCTGCACTAAGAGCATGTACTGTTAACTGTCCAGATGTGGATGTGGTTTCTATTATGAGAATATACTGTTCACAAGCAGCACAATAGGATAGTTTATGGGTCAGACACTCACTTCATGGATGATCAGTCCAGAAGCATTGTGGTCAATTCGTTATGGTGGAGCAAAACGTTATAGCACTGAATGAATAGATTCTTCAAAGAGCCTCATTAGGGTTGTGTGCAATCCTTTTGAGCAATCTTACATTTTATTACAGTACTTGGGAACACAGGGGAGGGTGGTGTTGGTTATTTTACAAGAATTCACTTATGGCAGATCTGGTCATAGAAACGTGTGAAATGGCAGGATATAATTCTTCCAATCTGCCCTTCTAGTTGGAGATAAATTTAGTGTGAGTGTTCACTGTGAGGTTTTGCAATTTGACCTTTAATGTATATGACCTTATTTTTCAAACACTCAAGGCATTACAAACACAGCCTATTGCTAATAAAAGTGCATTTTGCTTGCACCTTTACCCTTACCTGAATTAATGTAAGATTTAAAATCAAAACTTCCCAAAAAGAGACAAAATTGGGATAGAATATTCCTCTCCTTTCGATTGTCGTCTATAATTCCACAAAGTGCAGGAATGATAGCCATCATTTTAAAACGAAGAAAACAAAAGGAGTGAATTAAGGATCAAGATATTTTCTTTATTGAAAGTATGCCTTATGCTCAATTAATCATAATGCAATCCATATCACACAAAACTTTAAAATCTTCCTTCAGTATCTCATTGTAATGCTAGTTATTAAAGGACTGCTCAACTCTGAGCTATGTTCGTGATTGGCCCAGAAGAGCTAGGGATTTAATACTATATATGGTGCCATATAGCTTTATAAGGCGTGAAATTTTGGACATATAAACTGGCCTTTACAAATCGCCACTTTTTAATGGATTTCTCTACAAAGCCATATGAAACGTAGACTAAAAGTTTGTACCGCACCCTAAAACCTAAAGGCTGCAAAGCCTATCAAAGTAAATTGCCCATCAAAGTAAATTGCTAGCTTCAAGTTTGCATTGAACTTTTATATTCAAGATCTGTTAACTCTAATGTTTCAGTATTTGATTTGTCATTCCACAATAGGCATAGCTCTATTGTTGTTGTCTCTATTGTTGTTAAAATCTTTGTTTAATCAGTGGTTGAATAATATTAAGGTATTGTACCCGGGCTGCAGAGTATTGAACTGGTATGAAGGCTCCTTACAATAAACTATGACTTAAATTGTGGCCTCTCAATGATTATGTAGTGAATAATTTAGGTAGGATTAGACCATGTTCAACAACACTGCAAAAAATAATGTAGGATGGCTCAAAGTGATAACTATATGCAGCCAGGGTGAACATGAGTAGGTACAAGTGGGGCATTCAATATGTTTCAAAAAGTCCTTAGGTTGGTGTAATTACTGCAGAAAATTAAAGTGCCCCAAATTTTAACATATGTTGGTTGTACTCAGGAAAATTATTATGCAGCTGAGCACTGCCATCTTTCAGTAGTTATCTGGGTTAAACGTCACATCTGTTTAAATGCAATTAGTTCCAAATGGGTGTCTATCTCGCTCCTCATCACCTCCTAATTACATATGTAAATTCCCCAGCTTGCCTGCAAGCACCATCTGGCATAAATCTTTAGCACCGGGATGGCACCGGGATAGCATCACTCTTCACTCTCTCCATCTTGCCCTGCTTCAAGCAAGATGTGTTTTGCAACTGTCTGGCAATTTAAGAGTTTTTCATATTCTTCTGGAGGACCATGATCAATGTCCCAATTGGAGATCCTGTACAGAGGTCCACCCATGTTCTACCTGCCAGGGATGGACACATCAGTGGGAACTACTCCGTCAGAGAGCTCTGGAAGGAGGCAAAACTGCAGCCAAAATGAAGGACTCCAAAAAACCGCCTAAGGCCAAGTCTTCCTCTCAGACGGGAAGTCCAACTTCCAGCTCTCCTGATAATGGAACAAGCCTACTGGCGGGTGTAGAGCCCAGAAGTTTGCATCAGCCAGCGGCGGGCATAGTGCCCAGAAGCCTGCATGTGCTAGCGGCGGGCGTAGAGCCCAGAAGCCTGCTTCTTCAGCGGTGGGCAGTGCCCGTAAATCCGTCAACCCTGATGGCAACCTGGATGGATCCATGGGACCGAGTGCTACCACAGTCCAGCCAGCCCAGGCTTCTTTGACCCAGGAATCCCTGATGGATCCAGACCTGTCACTGAGGCTCTTGACTCGTCGGAAACCAAGTTCAGCCAGCCCAGAGGGTGGAGCCAGCCCTACAGTTCTCTCTGGGCCTAACAACTACCCTGCTACGAGATTTTGAGGGTTTTGCTGAGCAGGAAGTCCTCCCAATCTTGAGGCCGTTCCACCACACGGTGGGAGAAGAAAAGGAGCCACAAGAGGTTGCCTTTCTTCCCATCTCTTCAGGATCATCCCATGGCTGCTTTTAAGTTGCAGATATCATGGCCACTCACAGGAACTACTAGCCCAGGCCCTTTCCCAGCTCCTGAATCTCATTTCTCAAGAGGCTCAGACAACCCAGGCCACACAGGTTTCCCAAGCGCCACAATTGCTGACCGACCAGGCCAAGACGGCGCCAAAGTGACCCTTGCCTTCTACCGATAAACCCAAAGGGGCAGACCAGGCCTCAGGCGCAGCATCAAAATTTCAGGCAACCGACCCCACTCTGAGGAGGCAGACTCATCCCGTTCGGAATCCAAGGAGGAGCCCCTGCTAGGTACTATCATTACTGAGGAGGCCTTCGAGAAGGCAGTGGAGGTTCTGAAAAGGCAGCTTCGGTTTGATGAAGACCAGACCCCAGACCAGTAAGCTAGCCACCAAGAAATCAAAGCTGTCCCTAAACCAGTCTTCGTCCACACTTAGAACTCCCATGCCAGTGGACGTGGAATGCTCCAAGGGACTTCATACCATGGCTGAGGCCAAGAAGTGGACTTCGTGTCCGAGGAAGCAGGCAGCTGAGTTTAGAATGGATGATTGCACATGGAAGGAGTCTTTGCTATCCCGACAATCCCAGACCTGGCAGTAGACAAACTTGAAGTGGCAGGAGCCATGGACTCCCATGCCAAGTACCGGTCATCAACAGCTGAGAAGGTCAAGAAAGCCCTGGCCTCTATCGAAACAGCTGCCAGAGTAGGCATGAAATTCTCCTCAACCTTCCTTCTCTTAGCAGAGGCCTTCCACCAGGTGGATGAGGAAGAGGTCACTAGACACTAGAAGAGACACATGACACCTTATCAATAAATTAGGACCATTGGCTAGACTCACCTACGATCAATTTTCGTGGGCAGCTGTCCTGTCCATGCAGGAGAGACGAGAACTTGTCATGGACTCCACTGTCTGGCCTTCTCCGCATATTAGAAGGAGATTCTTAAAGCTGCCATTGATGGGCTCAGATACCTGCAGGGTTAAATTTGAGAAGCACCTACAGAACGAGGTAAAGCGACAGAAAAACCTCAAAGAGGCGGACTTCCACACTTCCAGGAACACAGACTGCTTCGACTCAAGATGGAGTTCCTCCCTGAGATGCAGCTCAAGAGCTTTTCCGTGACAGTTAACCTTTTCTAGGGGTGCTAGACGACCAGATGACCAAGACAACCTGCTCCCCATCTGCAAAGACCTCAACTGGACTGATGATAACAGAAGAACCAGAGATGTGGCGGCTTCTGCTCCACTGGATGACTGTCTTTCCAGGCCTGTCCTTAGGGATGCCCACCCCACACCACGGCCTCTAGTGGTGGGGGGGGAGACTCAAACAGTTCTGGAAGAGCGGGGGCAAACTCAGTCCAACCTTGTGGGTCCAAGGTGTTCTAAGAAATGGCTGCAGGATAGAGTTTACAGCAAGTCCACCGTCTCAGGACGTACAACGACCAACGCCAGTGCCAGGAAACCAGGGAAAGCGTCGGGCCCTAGAAAAAGAAATTGCGGACCTTTTGCAAAAGGAAGCCATCACTCTGCTAGACCCAGGTTACAACATCCCACTTTACCGGTTGGTCTTCTTCCTAACCCCAAAGAAGTCCGGTGATTGGCAACCAATAATCAACCTACACCCTCTCAACTTGACCAAGTGTTTGGTCTAGCAGTAGAGCATCCGCCTCTCACGTGGGAGGCCCGGGTTCGATTCCCAGATCGAGTCATACCAAAGACTTAAAAAATGGAACCTTCTGCCATTGTGCATGATGCTCCGCATAAGCAATGGAGTAAGGGAAAACAAGCCAGTGAGCCACAACTGGAAAAAAGGTTGTGGCGGACTCAACTTGAACCAGTTGGTTGGAAACTGGGCCGTTAAACCTCATCTAACTAACTCTCAACTTGATGTATGTACGCCCACAGAAGTTCCGGATGGAAACACTCCACCAGATTGTTCCAACCTTGTCGATTGGCTCTTGGGCGGTCACAATAGATCTCAAAGATGCGTACCTACACATCCCTATGTACCCGTCCTCTCAAAGGTTCCTGGCTTTTCAATACAAGGTGTGGACTACACCTTCAAAGCCCTACCGTCCAGGCTCTCAACCTCACACAGGGTTTTCACAAGGGTCACCAGAGTGTTGCTAGCTTACCTCAGATGGAGAGGAATAACTGTGTTCACCTACATAGATGACAGGCTTTTGCTCGCCAAGTCAGAACTAGAGGCCCTCCAAACCACAGTTCTTGGTCTGACTTCTTCAGGAACTCAGGAGGATCATAAACTGGGGCAAGCTGGCTCTAGTTCCAACCCAAGTCATCACTTACCTGGGAGCTACCATAGACCTGAGATTGGGGACAATCGATCCAACCACAGCTCAGGTAGAGTCTCTAATGTCCTTTGCCCTCTCCATCTTCAGGAAAACTTGGTTTCAGGCCAAGAAATGGCTGAGGCTACTAGGCCTCATGGCGAGCCTCGTCAATATGCTTCCCTTTTGACGACTGTTCATGAGGCTCATCCAAATTCACCTGCTTAAGTTCTACAAGCTGGCCACCCATCACCTCTTCAAGAGTGTCCCTGTAACTCCAGAGGTACAACAACACATCACTGGTGGAAGCAGCGTTCCAGTGTGGTGACTGGCAGGAGTTTCGGTCATGTCCAGATCCATAGATGCCTCCCTGGAGGGTTGGGGAGCAGTATGGGGGACACCCAAAACATCAGGACCTTGGACGCAGGAGGAATCACTACTACACATCAACCTCCTGGAAATAGAAGGGGTTCTTTGAGCCATACGACACTGGCCACCTTTTCTGCAGAACAGAAATGTCACAGTCCTTTTAGACAATTCCACCACAGTGACTTAAATCAACCATCAAGGGGGAACCAGATCCAGGTCCCTTTGCAACATGACGTGGGAACTTCTCCACCTCTGCAGACTACATCACATTCACCTGAGGGCTTCCCACTTGGCCGGTCCAGAAAACATTATCGCTGACACCCTGTTGAGAAATCTGTACAACGAGAACGAACGGAGCCTTCGACAGGAGTGGGAAAATCTCATTTTCAACCTCCCACCTTCTGCAGCAGATTCCACTAGAACGAGGCCTAGGAGACAGACGCTCTCTCTCTCTGTCGTGGGATGGACTAGAGGCGTATGCTTTCCCTCCTTGGTGCCTGATCCACAGGGTACTTCTCAAGAATCGGCTGTCACAATCCTTGATCCTTCTCGTAGCTCTGTTGTGGACGAACCAACACTGGTTTCTACTGTTCATCATATCACTCTTGGTGGACCTGCAGTTCCAGTATGAACATAAGTAAATTCAAGTAGCGCAAGTATGGCAGAGAACTGCGGCGAGAGGTGTAAGTTACTTTGGTGCCAACATGATACTTCCACATTTGCGTATTTCTATCAATGAATGTCATTTGTGTGGGAATCTGTTTTGATAGTGTGTTTGGAACCAGTGATTATCGCTGATGAGCTGTATAGCTTATACAGTATTTGCAGTTGGACTGTGTTGGTTATTTGTGCAATGAAGAATAATTAAGCGAAAAATATGCAAGCCAGATATGGCGGCGGCAGACTTGTAGACACGTATATATACAGTAGAAATAGTAGTCTGTACATAGGGGATATAAATGATCTGCAAATCAAATATCAACAGAACAATTTTGAAAGTGAAAAGAAATATTGGTTCCTGTGTGCTGCATTGTGAATGCTTCTGTAAAAAGAATGATGAAGGAAGTGACCTCGGTATTAAGTAGAATACACAGTGTCTTATTTCATACATCAACAGTCAAAAGTGGCCTTCAATAAGAATTAAGGAGAATGGCTGTCTGAGGCCAAAACAAAATTTACGGCAGTCATGGCTGCGATGGCCGTTGTGAATTTTGTGGCCTACCTAAGGGGGATGTTTAACTTCAGGCCTTCTAGAAAGAGACTTCCTCCATCATGGTCCATCATTGATGTCCTCAAATCCCTTCAGGGTCCTCCTTATGAGCCTTTGCACACTGCTCCACTCAACTTGCTCACAAAGTAGACCATCTTCCTGCTAGCAGCCTCCTCAGTCAGGAGGAGAAGCGAAATCCACACTCTGACTACTAGAAAAAGATTCATCTTCCTGCCTTCACTCTCGTCAGCCTCCTCCGACGGAAGGATCGTCTGTCCTGTCCACTTTGGGCACTCAAATGGTGCTTGGAGAGAACCAAAGCAATCAGATCTTCAGACAAGTTGTTCCTGATTCCTCAGGTTCCATATAACCCCGCTTCCAAAGACACCATGGCTGGTGGAGCTGATCACACCATTTCCAGACGAGACAGACCAGGTCAGGGTCCACTCACTAATGGCCCAGTCAACATCAAAAGCATGGTTCCGCTCCATGACATCCTTAAGGCAACAGTATGGAAGACCCCATCATCCTTTGTCTCCTGCTATGTAACAGACATAATCGCTGCCGATGGTGCCTTTGCCAGAGCTGTACTCCAGGGTCCTCAGCTGGACCATCGTAATGATCGGGCCACCTACCGGGGTCAAGCCAGCAGTGCTAGATCTACATATGAAAATAGGAGGTAATAAGGAGCAAGATAGACTCTTCAAAACTTACCTGGTTTCCGAGTTTATGAGCTCAAGTACTCACCTCCTATTTACCTCTCACCTCCCGTCACCTGTTGGATGCCAGACTCTGGGTACCGGCAGCCTGTGACTGTTCAGAACACATTGCACATTCTAACACTAACTGGTCAAACCTGCTTCTGATAGGCTTCCAGTCTGGATTGGAGGAACCGCCTTACAGCAAACTTCTTAGGTGAGTTTGGCTTACAGCCCTTGCTACTCCATTCAGGAGTTTTTTCTCTGTGAGTCACTGTAGTGTTCGTAATAGTCTGTTGGTACTAACGTGCCCTGTGCACCTCGTAGCTGTAGCTCAGCTGTACCTGGGCACGTCCGGTCTCAAAAACGGGCAAGAGCAGAGAGGAAGAGTGATGCTATCGCGCAGCCCTTTGTTAATGGGAGGACGCCATCCCGGTTCTAAAGATTTATGCCAGATGGTGCTTGCAGGCAAGCTGGGGAATTACATATGTAAATTGGAGGTAAGTATCGGAGCTCATAGACTCTGAAACCTGAGGTAAAGTTTTGTAGATTACATGCCATTTGAAGAAGACAGATGTTTAACTCCCAGTAAAGTCCAGTAGGACAGGTTAACATTAAAACAATGGAGAAAGTAGAGCTTTAATATCAAGTACTAAAATAAAAAAAAAAATACACATTTACCTTTCTTCTTTCTTGAAGGTGTAACTCCAAAACATTGAGTAAGAATTCTAATAAAGATTGTGTGGCAAAAAATCTTCTTTTGGATACCACCAAACTGTTGTGGTCCTGTACTTTGATATCCTCACATATATCCCCCCTCCTCCCTCTGCAACAATATTACCACAAAGGAATGGCCCAACTGGGTCCCAAACCAACTCAGCAGACCTGTCAACCTGTCTGCATGACCCCAAAATAGGGAGATATTCATTTTTCAAAGCCAAAAAACTGGGAGATTGGTGGAAAAATAGAGAGGTTAGCAATTTCCGACTGAAATGGTAGACTATTAGAAAAATGTTTAGCCAAGTTAACGCACAACGGTTTGTATCACAGCGCACGGTGCTCAACACTGCTCACGTTAGTTATTCCCACGCTGCAGCTATATGTACATGTGCAGTATATACAGTAACAGTATATACACTACGTACGTCGGCCCATACATGGCAGAAGAGTTACAAAAATTTGAAGTAACATTAAATAAAGAAAATGATTTTGGCAGCTTATTTTTAAGCCCAGTTATGAAAATAGCTGTTTTCGGCTGTTTGAGTGAATGTTGCAAATGGGAAATTAAAAACCGGGAGGATAGAGCATAAAACCGGGAGGCCGGGAGATCTGGATAAAAACCAGGAGACTCCCGGTAAAACCGGGAGAGTTGACAGGTCTGACTCAGTACCAAACCATCTCAGACCCAGACCAACTTGGTGCCGAGCAAACTTGGTCTTAGCTTGAAATAAAATGGGTAATGTACCATATGGGCTACATGTGTCAGAGAAATCTTGGCCTACTCCAATGCAGACATAAAACTGAATTTTCACATTTCACAAAGGATTGGTTAAATGAGCGTTGGAAATTTGTTCCTCAAACTGCCAACATTTCAGTTAAAGTACATTTTTCTCCCAAACCACTGTATCTATCTGCTGTGCCCTAAATTTTTTTTTTTTTTTTTTTTTTTTTTTAAATGCGATATGTACTGATTACATAATGATAATATGAGCTTCCTGAAATTGTACACCATAAGCAAAGTAAATGCCACACCAAACTGATTAATGACCATCTCACAGGTGCATGGAACAAAGACTTTTGTTCAGCATAAAAGAACTATTGTCAGCAAACCAGAATGGCATAAACAGCTGAGAGATAATGCAGAGTAGGGGAAATGTGTCAAAGTGTCATTAGTGAACTATTGTACAGGTCGGGAGGGGAGTGTGCTGATTAGAGTCACAGTAGACATTCAAATGCACAAACCTACCGAAGTTTGCCAGCTCAGCATCGGGTGACTGGGGAACCAAAAAGAAAATAGAAGGATGGTATCATGAAATCTGTGAATAGGCTGTGGCGTATGTCAGGCTGTAGGCTGTTGAGAAACCAACCAAAACAGTGGTTAGAGGGGTTCAGCATATGTTATTGTCATGGGCTTCATCAGAAAGTACAGCAGGTTGTCTCTGCTAAAAAGAGAGCAGTACAGCGAGATCAGAATTTCATAAAAGCATTGGCTTGTCTGTAACACATGATACTTCAATGAAAAAAAGGGATCATTCACACCCTCTAAGTGTGGTTTTATTAAAAGTTTTTCATGAAAGTTCTTGTTTGAACTCAAACTTCAGTATAGTTCAGTTGATGCCCTCAAAAATAGTATATGGCACACAGGGACAACCATTAATAGTTTACTCATTCGCTTTGGTATCAACAAGTTGGTTTGAGACTGAGTTTGTTTCAGATGGATCGAGTTTGGTAGGGGTCTCTTTAGTTGGCATGGGACCAAAAAGGTCAGAACAACGTTGGATCAAAAGCCCCCAAAATCATGTCTCAAAGCTTCCTTAGGGAAGCGCTGTCAAGATATTAAGGCTGGATCAAGGGCAGCAATTTGTTTTCAATATGGGGGCGGGGGACATGACCCCATTTTCGAATCATTTACTGTATTAAAAATCAAAGTCAGCGGGCGGTTCCTCAAATATTGGGGGGACATGTCCCTCCTGTACCCCAGGATCACTGCCCATGGGTTGGACTACCAGGTAACTCCAGCCCTGATGGTAAAAGTTTTTCAAAGTTCATATCAACAATATACTGAATCTTTGGAAACAACTTTTGTACATTTGAGGCCTCAAAAATACCACATTTTAAGTGTCCTGAAGGGCCTGATATTTGCAGAACTCCATTTTGAAATGAGAATTGTTCTGATTCCATTCAACTGTGGTATAATCATTGTAGCATATCATATTAGAAAACAGCCTTTCAAATGGAGTATTAAATTGTTAGAAGTGTTGTTTGCACTCCCCTGTGATTGTAGAAAATTAAACCTCCATCCCCACAATTATTCTCAAGTTAAGTGAATTGTGGTAGCACACCTTACTACATTGTAGTGTAGCCTCTATGCTCAAGGGTTCGATCAATAAACAGAATGGGATTGTTCAAGCAACAAAAATGCAACTAATAGCAGTAAAGTTATTTAACTACATATTCTTTCAGGTCCTAGAGTATGTGATCAAGCAATTAAACTCTCAGCCAGGTTTAGAGAAGGTGCCTCATTGTCATTTAAAGTGCATTTACCTTTTTGCAGAAAAAAATCCAGTTCTCAGTGTGGATAAGAATTTTTTGTAGGGAAGAGCTTTGAGCTGTTGCTAGGGAAGAGCATTGTGGCTAAAAGGCATTGCTAGCCACATGGTAAATATTTCAAATACTTGTTATTACCACATGAGCAAAACTGGACCTGTTCCACTTACATCTTGTTTGTTTGTTTGCATGTTTTTTCTTTGACTAATATGCTGTATGGAGAAACTTGATTCAACTATGTATAGGAAAATTAAGACACTTTCAAATACCAAATTGTGACACTTTCACTACTGTTCAAATATAGTTTGCAGAAAATGTCATCATGCAACCAGTCTGAGATTGAAGTGGTGCCAGTAGACACCACACTACCATTATATGTTAAGCAGACTGTGAGTACAATAGCTATACCCAAACTGCCACATGTATTCTTGCCATTGCATGAGAATGAATTCTTTCTCAAAGCATGTACTTGTGCTCATTGATTTTGAAGTTGGATTGTTCATGATTATATAGGCCAAATTTTTTGCTTGCCCTCATGGAAGTAGGGTTTGCACAAAACATAGACCTCTGGCTGTATTTCCACTGTTTTTGCTGTTCATATTAATACACTTTTTATTCTGTATGAGCTGTTACTTACAATTGCCAGCAGTGTTGATTTTCAAAGCTGAATTTCCTCTTATTTCATCTTCTTGTTGATTCCTTGCCGAAGGCAGGCAAGGAATCTATGTGATGGTGATGTCGTGTGTGTGTGTGCACTCACAAATATGTCCTTAGCAGGTACCGAGGCAGCCGGCTCGAGCTCCCCTCTTGCACGTCTTTCCTAGCTCACGCGTGGCTCAAAACTGGAGTCGCTACCCGAAAATTTAGCCACTGAAATGAGAAGTCATGCGCGGCTGCACATGCCTGCCTTGCAGCGCAGCCCTCCCTCAAGCACGTTGCTCACCTTGAATACTTCGAGGGCAGCTTCACTGCTTTGCAATTCCCTTGCATTCCCTACCGGGTCCTTTCCTAGTACCCTGTAAGGCATTGGATGTGCGTATGTGTGTGTGTTTGTGACACTTTGCTTGTAAACATGTTATCTCAAGATAGGAATGTCTGACACTTTTGATATTTGGTATATAGCTTTGTTATATTGAGAGGAAGAACCCTATTGTTTTTGGTAGAGGTCAAAGGTGATTTGAGGTCACCAGAGGTCAAAACCCAAAACTTTGTAAGTACGATATCTCAAGGTAGGAATGACAGACACTTCATATTTGGTATATAGATTTGTCAGATGTTGAGAAGAACCCCATTGTTTTTGGTGGAGGTCAGAGGTCATATGAGGTCACCGGTGGTAAATCTGCAAAAACCTCGAAAATGCCTTGTAAACACATTATCTCAAGATAGGAATGACCGACACTTTTCCTATTCGGTATGTAGATTTGTCATATTGAGAAGAAGAACCCTGTTGTTTTTGGTGGAGGTCAAAGATCATTTGAGGTCACCAGAGGTCCAAACCTGAAAACCTTGTTAACAGGATATCTCAAGGTAGGAATGACTGACACTTCTCATATTTGGTTTATAGATTTATCATAGTAAGAAGAAGAACCCTATTGTTTTTGATGGAGGTCAGAGGTCATATGAGGTCACTGGTGGTTAATCTGTAAAAACCTCAAAAATGCCTTGTAAACACATTATCTCAAGATAGGAATGACTGACTTTTCATATTCTGTATATAGATTTGTCATGATGAGAGGAAAAATCCTACTGTTTTTGGTGGAGGTCAAAGGTCATTTGAGGTCACTAGAGGTCAAAAGCTGAAAACCCTGTAGACAGGATATCTCAAGGTAGGAAGCTTGGATAGATATCATATGTAGTATGTGGATGCATTATGGTGAGAAGATGAACCCTGTTGTTTCTGGTGGAGGTCAAAGGTCATCTAGGGTTACCTGGGGTCAAAGTGTGAGAACCTTTTTAACACTATTTCTTAATGTAGGAAGCTTGGATAGATTTCATATGTAGTACATGGATGCTTTATGGTTGGAAGAAGAGCCTTTTTGTTTTGTGGAGGTCAAACATCATCTGGGGTCATTAGAGGTTGAAAAGCAAACCTTCCCAAGAATTCCCAAGAAAATCCCAACATTTTCAATGGCAAGGAATCACTAAGCCTTTGGGCTTTCTGGTTGTGTTTAAATTTGGTTAAAATACAGAGGACAGTAACCATGCATTGCAATCAAATTGTTGTGTGTGTGTGTGCATGTGTGTGTCAGTGTGAGGACAACAACTTGTTTACAAAGGAAATGCACTTTGTAGGAAAGGACTGCTGTGCACAATACTTAATTGGCAGGTATGTTGACCAGGGTATGAAGTTGTGACCTATTGCTTTTGGCACCAGTATTATGTATGCATGGTTACGAGTGGGCTGGGCTAAATATAAAAAATATTAAAACATGGCAATATGTCCCAACCAGGATAGCTGATGAGTCTCATATTTAGTATGATTAAAACTATAATAGGCAGAGGATTAAGGATAGCTTCTTGGGAACAGTATATATCATCTTCATTAATATTCATTACTGTGGGTCAGGTACATTTTGAATTGGCTAACAATGTTTGTGTACAAGCAAACTCATAGTTGGAAAGTCTTGCTGTGCATGATACTTGAAAGGTACGTTGGCTGGGATGTGAAGTTGTGCTCTATTGCTTCTGGTGCCAATTTCATGCATGTTAAAGATTGAGTAGGGCTAAACCTAAAAATCTGAAAATACCATTTCTCACAATCAAGATGGCTGGTTACAGTATTTCATATTTGGCATGGATATGCTAACAGGCTATTAGGTAGAGAAAATAATCAATAATTAATGTCGTAATAGTTCATTATTTTCACAGGGACATAGCTCCTTAAGGGAGCAGAACTCCTTCAGGAGTAATTGTTTGGTTTCGCCCCTTAGCTCTTCGCCAGAGAGTCGAGGGGACTTTGGAAAAAAAGTTATCTTCCTTAGTATTCATGAGTAGTAGACATGGTCATTTTAAAATGGCCAAAAATGTTTGTGCACAAGCAAACTCAAATTAGGAATGTTGCTGTGCATGGTAGTTAAAGTATGTTGTTCTACCAAGGGTTGACATAGGGTAAAGTTGCATCCTATTGCTTTTAGTGTCAGTGTCATGCATAGTAATAAGTGGGTTGGACAAACTGTAAAACTCAGCTAAAAGGCAATATCTCTCATTCAGAATGACTGGTTATAGCTTCATGTTTGGCATGGTTATAGGCTATGTTTTGCCACAAAGGTCAAATCAAGAAATTTTCAGAAAATCATTGTTGGGCACTGACTTGGATTTTGCTAAAAAAATCCTAGCATAGTTGAAAATAGTAACCAGAACACATAAAATTCTAGTTCCAAATTCCAAATCATTTGGGAGTTAACTTAGGCTCAATTAAAAATGGACCTGTACTCCCATTCTTAGCATGGTAGATTTGAACATTTGTAATTTTTGTCATTTTTGAAGGCCAAAGATCAGTCCATAAAGGAAGTATAGTAGATACAATGTTTAAATACCTCCCATGGGTATTTTCTGCCCAAATTCTAGTCCAGTGATAAAGATATGGAGCTCAACATAGTAAGCTTTCAAGTTTCCAGCACCTTGAAGGGTTTTAGAGATACTACAAGTTTCCTACAAGATTGACACCATTCATCAGAACTCTGGCAATAATGTAAAACATCTTAATCCATCAAAATATAAGAAATTATTTGTTCCCTGTCATTTCAAATTTTATGAAATGTATCTGTCTATTCTCTTGGTGCAATAAACAAGTCATGTGTCTTTGTCATAAATACTTATATGGTCTTCTCAGAGTTGACAGAGCAGCCATAATTAAGTCATCGTTATTATGAAGGGCCAGCTGCATGGTTACAATTACAGGGTTGATGATAGAAATACAGCATTGTGTTAGGGCCAGATGCTTACTGTGTAAAATATGATGTGCTATTGGCGTCATATCATGGGAAATCCCCATATACTAGTATAAATAGAAGTGTCAGTTTAACTTAGTGCCTATAGCTGCCAAAGGTATAATTTCAATGTTCAGGCTCATACATTGATTTTTAAACAGTCAAAGATACTTAACTGGCTGGAAATTTTCTGAAAATTTGACTTTCCTCATTGATACGTTATGAAACTAGCTGGTTTATCGTATAAAGAACTGTTAACCACTGTTCCCACGCCATTTTCAGTCAAAAGTCCAAATCTTCCTCATCCCATTACTAGTCCCAGCCTCTTGGGTTCTAACATAAGGTAGGGTACCCCAGGTTGACTGCAAGTCCATGACTGGGGGAGAGGGTCAAAACATAAGCATGTGGTTGTTTCCAATTTTGTTTTTTCAATATCTCCTTGACAAAGTAGCCTGCACTTTTAATCAAACTTTGTGGGAAGGTACCGTAGGTGGAACCCTTGTATATCACTCTCAACTGGAAGAAAACACCAAAGGTCAAGAGGTCTATAGGGGTGGTTTTTACAAAAAGGTTCTTTCTGGGGAGGTTCGGTAGGGTGGTAAAGGTTCAGAAATTCCTGGGGTCTTGATGGCGTATTAAGTTCAAGGTGTAATTTCCAAATGGAAGAACTCAAACAAATGTTTACAAGTTCACATGAGAAGTGTATTAGGTCCTTGACTTCTCATTCACGAATGAAGATTATCAATGAAATTATACACAAGTGAAAAGATGAAACATAAAAAGTCTACTCCATTGTAAAGGGAATTAAATTATCTAGCACCACACCATAAAGTTCTAAGTTGTCTTTTCTATTTCTCTCTTCACTGTATATCTCTTACTTTTCTAATTCCAATCTCAAGCTGAAATCTGACTGTGTATAAAATCCTATAATTCCTTGATCACATGGGTCTACACCCATGGTGCCAAAGTGGGAGTGTCCCTAAATTTAAAGTATTCTCATTGGTGTAGAGTCTACAGACAGAGTACCTGCATCTCAGGTCAGGGACTTAGCCAGGTTTTTGGTGGGGGGGGGGGGGCAAAGTGACTCAGCATCCCCATTCTTTACTGGCGTCCAGGCTGTGGGAGGGCAGCCCCTACTCCTTTTGAATTTTTTTTTGCTGTCTCGAAGGGCTTAGATGCAAAATGGTGCTATATATTTTGTTTCTTTTTATACTAAATCCCCGTGGTCTTCACAGGGGGTTTTAGAGGGGTGACCCACCCTCCGAGTGAAAATTGCCACCCCTCAAAAAAGTTGCTGCCCTCCAAAAAATTAAGCTTCCATTTTCAAGTCCATTGCTTCAAAATACATACATGTCATATAGTAATAAGGAAAACTTTCTTTAGCTTCCAAGGGTGCCGCAAGGATTAGCCCAATGGGGCCAGACTGATGGGGGGAGGGGCAGCGACCCGAAGCCCTAGGGGTTGGTGAGGGGGTTTTGAAGAAAATGTGTGTACCTATACCATGCCATTGCAAGGCATATATTGCATAAGATTTGTATATGCTAGAGGAAAATAGTTGCATGCTGATTTAATGATTTTCCTGGAACCTAAGCTGTGGAAAAGCTTTTTCGGGTAAGCCTGCACTAAGAGTATTTGGGCATTTGGTCCCTATCAGGCACAACTTACATTGTACCGTACTTCCCTCCTCGAATCACTAGCTGTACCGCATGACAGACACAAGGGAACATTAACTAAGTTTAATAGCGAAATGAGACGAAATTCCCAACATTTACATAAATCCATGTATTCTATAGTGACATTGTGCATCGATAAACATAGCCTATGTAATCTTTAAGAAAAAAAAGACAAAAAAAAAGAAACTGTAGGGGTTGTAGACCGTATCAGGGATAAAATGCATTCTGTCGAAACCACCTGGAATACCCGGTGAAATAGCCAAACATTGCTCCGTGACTCGCTCACCAACTGACCTACTACATGACACACAAGAGAACAATAACTAGGCTTTGTGATATGGGAAGAAATTTACAACCTCTACATAACCAGTGTACTCTGCCTACCTGTTACTTGGTAAGGTGGACAGGACTTATGCTCTCTAGCTCTATGGAATGGAAGTATTGAAGAAACTGGAGTAAATCTACAGCGCGCGTAGCACGCCAAAAATTTTGGGTTCTTATCAGAGAAATTGTCCTCTTGAGAGCAAAAAACAGGTTAACCCTCGTGAAGACTTGTTGCCGTTGGGGACTTCATACTTTATTATATCGACTAAGACCCCCCCCCGACAAAACTGTAAAAATTCTCCAACGGGGGGAATTAGCCTTCCCTGTTGTGACCACCCTGCCCCCAGCTCTCCCCTTTGGTGCCACCCCTGAATTTTTCCCTCCTCTTGCCATTTTTTTTTGCCATTTGTTTTTTCTTTTTTTTTCTCTCCATTTTTTCAACATCACCCATAGCATCCCCAAAACTTCTGTGGGGGGCACTGTGACCCCCTTCCCCCCTGCCCCCTGCTGGCAATGCCACTGCTTCGGGTGAGACGATCTACACTAATGAGTCTATTGACCATGCAGATGCCAGGTCTATGGTCACGTACTGTGGACACACACTACAAAGAGATTTTGTTTAAAACTTAAGCTAATTAATGCTAGGACAGGAAATAAGAATTACCTGAATTCTTTGAACTTTGGTTGAAATAAGATTTAGTAGGGACAGTTATAATTGCATGAGGTCAAGTGATAGAGAACAGATGTTCAAGCTTACAGGTCTAAGGTCAAATTTTGTGAAAATTACCTTTCTTCACTATTTTTGGGTCAGGGAAGGCTTGCACCCCCTAGGCGAAATTTCAATTTTATCTGGGGAGCCTTTTAATAGTCCATACACTAAAATATGTAGTCCTTTAAGAGGCAGAGACAATATTTGGCACTGCATACTAAGTACGGAGAGAAATTGCATATGTAAATACTATGCTAAAAACTTCATTAATTTTCTGTCTTCACGGTTTTCCTATTCTCTACTTTTTTTTTTTTTTTATTAGACTGCTACTTGCCAGCCAATAGAAATATTTCACACATATAAACTGTGATACATCAAATACACAACTAGAAAATGTAATATGAAAACAACATCACTTAAAGCTTAAACCTTAGGAAAATATACTCATGGCCTTGGCATTGCAACCACCGACTTCCTTCCGATGCAGACCGCTCCATCCCTTCGGACCGTTCCTAAGGTAACTATGCTACTCTGGTTATGTGGGTAAATAGAAGGTAAGAGGGGGCGATGTTGATTCTCCAAAACTTCCTGGTTTGGGAATCTACGAGCCCTGTTACTTACCTTCTATTTACCATCCTCCGCCCGCCCCGCTGCGGGTCTGGTTCTCTCCAGTTTTCCAGGTCCAGCTCATCGTCTTCAGCCAAATTTCCTCTCGAGCGTGCTGATGGCTCCAGGGACGAGAGGTTCCACAAGGTTGCCACCTGGGGGCAGCCCCTATATACTCCTGTTTGTTCTGGCTGGTCCTGAGGTAGGGGCTTTCAACTGGTGGGTTCCAGACTTTGGCAGCGAAGCAGGAAGAGGAAGGGTGCCCTCGTCCCGAGGGTGCCGGTATCTACTTTGCTATCACTTATTTGCCAGGTACTAATTGCGGGTAGGTGAGGGTTACATAGGTAAATACAAGATAAGAAACAGGGCTCATAGATTCCCAAACCAAGGAGTTTTGGAGATTCTTCCCAACTCTATTGCACTCTGTCATTAAGTTTAACTTTTCTGTACTGGTGTACCCGCATACATATCCCTTGCTCAGAGGCTAATATAATAAAAAGCTACCACCGTAGGCCGCAAGGCCTCAGGTACGTCAAGACATATGCAATGGGACCGAAAGGAGTGAATCTTATCCAGCCAGTAGCCTGCCTTCATGTTGTCTGCAATGAAAGAGAACAAATGTACTTGTTTCAAAACTTATGCCAGTGCTGCTCTTGCCCTTGTCGGTAATTTAGTAACGACATATTTTGTATCTCCGCTACTTTGACATCATTAAATTTTAAATGCATTACTAATAAGAGTCAACGACGCTACCAGACGACGGCTACCAGAGAACCTGGTATACTACCTCTCAAGATTCTTCTTTACTCCCTGACGTGAAGTAGAGTAATTGCCTCGCTACACCCCCTAATTTTCTTTTTCAACCCAAGCCCGTTTCTTTTTTCTCTAGGTAGCTAGAACGGATATGCAAACCTTTGCAAGAAACAATGAAAGCACATACTTTCGAGCAAGTGTCCAGCATGCCTACATTTTATTCAAATTAACGTTACCCATAGGGAAATTAGTCCTACCATTAAACTGGCTTGTATTAATGGCGAATAAAACTATGGAGATCGCAGTGTGACAAGTCTAACGACCTTCAGTCGCCCTGATGATGTGCTTGATTTTGCTTACAAGAGGGGCACCTCCTTCAAAAAGACCCCACATTTTCTAATTTTCCTTAAACAAAACCCAATTATTAAAATCCAAACTTTTTTAATTTTCTTCAATAAAACTCTAAAATTTTCATAAAACAAGCCAAAACAAATTTGGCGCATGAAGCACGCCAAAAATTTTGCATTCCACATCCTTTTGGCAACTCATCACCTTTGTCTGCAGGCTTCAGGTTACTGGACCCCTATCGGGGAGCTTGGCGCCCCTGTTGGGCAAATCCTGGTGCTACCCCTGTCCTGGTAAGTAGGACCAGTTCTCGTCAGACTTGGTTGGAAAGAACCCTAGGGTGGGAAAAGTAAAAGTCAGAGGTCAAAAGTCAAATTGTTTCAAAATTGATTGTTTTTGGCTAAAATTGATCCAAGTTGAAACATTGCACTGACATGAAACTTCATGACGGTTGTCATAGTCTTATAAGAAGGATGTCAAGTTGTACCAAAATTACTATGTACAAAAAACTGCTGCTCGATGACTGGACCAATTTTTAGCTCAAACCAGCTCTAAGAGCTGTTTGAGCTATTGTGATCCGCCACCGTCACTCTGTCTATTTATCTGTCTATCTATCACGTCTGTCCACAATTGCCTTTAATGCTCTCAGGCGCACATTCATTAACCGATTTTAACGA